>PVJI01006883.1:0-82607 GCA_004026765.1 Micronycteris hirsuta | reverse complement strand
TTGAAGGGAGTTATATGAGGTATGGAGGAATATCAACAGGGGAGTGGTAGGGGGAGAGGGTGGGAATGGGGCACAGAACAAGTAGCATAAATGGGAGGTAGACAACAGACAGGGGGAGGTTAGAATAGTATAGGAAGTACAGGAGCAGAAGGACTTATGTGTATGACCTATGGACAAAACTAAAGGGAGGGGAAAGGGGCGTAAGGGGGAGAGGGGAAAGAAGGGGGTAAATGGGGCAACTGTAACAGCATAATCAATAAAATATAGTTAAAAAAATAAAATGGGGATATCATAAATTTTAAACATGTAAAAATATAAAAAGATAAACTAACCCTCTATCCTCATTGTAAAATAAGGACAAATTAGACTCAGACTTTAAAAATAATTTATATACTTTATTTTTAGTACAGTTTTAACAGAATCGAACAGATAGTACATATGGTTCCATATGCCCATCCCACCATGACAGCCAGTACAGAGTTTCCTGTATTAATAACATCTTGCATCACTGTGGCACATTAGGGTTATATTCATACAATGGAATATTTGAAATACTTTTCAAGTGGAATAATTTCTAAACCGTATATCTGCACTTGTATCTAAAATATATAAAATACACTCAAAACTCAATATTGTAGAAATAATGTTGTTATTAACTAAACTTCATAGTTTACATGAAGTTTCACTCTTGGAATTGAACAGTTTTATGGGTTTTCACAAATGCATAAAAATGCATCTATCATTGCAGATTTATATAGAGTAGTTTCACCACTCTAAAAAACCCCTGTGCTTTACCAGCTCACCTCTCCCCCAAATCCCTGGCAACCACTCCCCTTTTCATCATCTGCTATAAATTAAATGTGTGTGTCCCTGTCAAAAATTCATATGTTGAAATCTAATCTACAATGGGATGATATTTGGAGGTGAGAGCCTTGGGAAGCATTTTAGATCATAATGGTGGGGTCCTCATGAATGGTATTAGTGTTCTTATAAACTTCAGAGAGTTCCCTAACCTTTCTACCATGTGAGGACATAGCAAGTAGATAGTCAGATGACTATGTAGCAGGAAGTGGGCCCATAGAAGACACCAAATCTATCAGAGATTTGATTTTGGACTCTCCATATTCCAAAACTGTGACAAATTCTGGTATTTTTTATAGCAGCCTGAATGGGCTAAGATGCCATTTGGAAAAATACTTCATATCTTACAATATGTAGCCTTTAGATTGGCTTTTTCATTAAGTATATTTATTTAAGATTCCTCCATGTTTTTTGCAGCATGAGCACCTATTTTTTTTATTGTTGAATAATACTCCATTGTATGGATCTACCACTGTTTATACGTTTATGTTTCTAATGATTCCATGTTCACTGTGTTTGGTCTTTTTTTCTTTTATAATTTTCCCCTCTTTTACTGCCATCTCTCTTTTTTTTTTTAAGATTTTATTTATTTTTAGGCAGAAGAGAAGGGAGGGAGAAAGAGAGGGAGAGAAATATCAATGTGTGGTTGCCTTTCATGGGCCCCCTGCTGGGTACCTGGCCTGCAACTCAGGCATGTGCCGTTACTAGGAATCGAACCAGCAACCCTTTGGTTCGCAGCCTGTGCTCAATCAACTGAGCTACACCAGCCAGGGCCCATCTCTTATTTTTTAATTTAGTATTTTATATAATTCCATTATTTTATTATTTTATTTATTTATTTAGAGACAGGGGAAGGGAGAGAGAGGGAGAGAAACATCAATGAATGGTTGACTCTCACTCACCCCCTAGTGGGGACGTGATCCACGACCCAGGCATGTGCCCTGACTGGGAATCAAACCTGCGACCCTTTAGTTCTCAGCCCTAGTTCAATCTACTGACCTATACCAACTAGGACTAATATAATTCCATTTCATGTCCTTCCAGCATGAGTTAACTTTTTTAGAAAATGAGTGGATTCCCTAGAGTTTGTGATACAAATACACAACTAATAAACAAGAAAGGATTCACATAGGCCCTGTTTAATTTTCAGGTTACCATGATATCCACGATGTGCTAAAAGAAGTCTGAGGAAAGAGAATACCTTGGGGGATGTGGACAAGAGAGGATGCAATGTTAGGGACAGGAGTTCAGATCAGAGATGCATGTGGAAGAAGATTGGAGACAGAATTGCAGGGAAAGGTATTTAAGGTGGAGCATATGTGGGCAAGCAGGGCTGCCATGTGAGGTCCTGCAATGCACAAATCAAGGGGTTGTCATTCACATCAGGTTCTATGTTCAGAACACAATCTGTGTGGTTATTGGTGGCATTCCTGGGGCAAAACACTAAGAGATATCCAGTAAAGAACCTCCTATTGAAATAAGCAGTAGACTTGCTGTCATAAGTCCTCAGGTGGCTGAGACAAAAACTTTTCTCTTTTATGTGCAATTTATTAATTGTTGTTCAATTACAGTTCTCCCAATTGTTCCACCATTGCTCTCCCCTCGTCTGCCCACACCTTCACTCCCACAGTCAATCCCAAGCATGTTGTCCATGTCCATGGGTTCTTTATACATTTTCCTTGTCTTGGTGCTCCCCATTCTTTCCCCATTGTAACCTTCTCACGCCACGCTTCTGGTTCCTGCCAGTCTGTTCTTAATTTCAATGTTTCTGGTATATTTTACTTGCTTGTTTCTTTTGTTGGTCAGGTTCCACTTAGAGGTGAGATCATATGGTATTTGTCCTTCACTGCCTTGTTTATTTCACTTAGGGCAATGCTCTCCAGATCCACCCATTCTGTCATGAAGGGTAGGAGCTCCTTTTTTTCTGCTGCATAGAATTCCATTGTGTAAAAGTACCTCTTTTTTAATCCATTCATTTACTGATGGGCACATAGGTTGCTTGCAGCACTTGGCTACTATAAATTGTGCTGCTATGAACACTGGGGTGCATAGGTGTGGGAATTCTTTCCACATGCGTGAAAACACACAAGTTCCAGGAATCACGTGTGTCAGAGCACGGCTCCGCGTGAGGAAAAACCATTCCCGTGTGGGCAAGTGTGGATCATGTCTGTGGAATAGGAATTCTCTAATGGGAATTTGGCAAAAATGTATCTTAAGAGATTCTGACTTGCTGAGTCTCTCCCTTCCGGAGTCAGGAAGCTTAAGTTAATGAATCACTGCCTCAATGTTTTATGGTCCTAAAAGTTAACAGCCCTAGTTAGCTTACCCTCAATTTACTTGTCTCCTGTTTAATGTATTACCCTGGTCCTGTCTACCACCGGACCTGAATTTACATCCTAATGCTCTGTTACTGAGTAAACCTACCGCTTATCTATTCCCTTCCCATATATCCTCATGACTCAACTGAAAACCCCTGTTCTGTATAAGTTCATGAATAATCAATCCAATGTAAATGTGTCCTAAAACTTTCATAAAAACCCCGGCTAAGCGACCCACGAGGCCTTTTTCTAAGATGGAGGAAAAGACCCGTGGCTGCCGGATTCTTTTCTCAAAGCGTGTCTCTGGGTAAGTTTGATTCACGTGTCAGGGTACGGTTCCCCACGGATTTCGCTGGGATGAAATACCAATGTCACATAGGTTCTTTTGAATTGGTGTTTCAGTATTCTTAGGGTATAATCTAAGCAATGGAATTGCCAGGTCAAAAGGCAGCTCCATTTTTAGTTTTCTAAGGAAATTCCATACTGTTTTCCACAGTGACTATACAAGTCTGAATTCCCACCAACAGTGTAAGAGGGTTCCCTTTTCTCCACAACCTCTCCAACATTTGTTTGTTTCTTCGTTTATGATATCCATTCTCACTGGTGTGAAGTGGTATCTCATTGTGGTTTTAATATGCATCTCTCAAATGGCTAGTGATGTTGAGCATCCTTTCATATGCCTAAGGGCCCTTTGTATGTCCCCTTGGAGAAGTTTCTGTTCAGGTCCTTTGCCTATTTTTTAATTGGGTTGTTTCTCTTCCTGGAGTGGGGTCATGTGAGTGCTTTATATATCTTAGAGACCAAACCAATATCTTAGAGATCATTTCCTTCACTGTAGGTTTCCTGTGCATTTTCCTTTATTTCACTTTTCATAGCCTTCACTCTTTCCTCTTTTTCACAACCATTCTCAACCATTTCTGTGAGTATTCTGATTACCAGTGTTTTGAACTCTACATCTGATAGTTTGGCTATCTCTTCATCACTTAGTTGTATTTTTTCTGGATCCTTGGTCTGTTCTTTCATTTCAACCTCATCTTTTTTGTCTCAGCACGCATCTCCATTCTTCTCTTTCTAAAAGCAATGAAACTAATGTCCCTGGGCAATGACAAAGAAGATATTTAAGAAAGAATAAAAAGGAACATAAATATGAATAATTAAATGTCAACAAATACATACCGATCAGTAATCACTTTAGGTGTAAATGGAATAAATGTTCCAATCAAAAGACAAAGGGTAGCTGAGTGGATAAGAAAACAACACCCATAAGTATGTTATCTACTAGAGACACACTTTAGATTGCAAGACACACAGACTAAGAAAACGCATAAAAAATAATTTCATGCAATGAAAGCAAAAAAAAAACTAGGTAGCAATACTTACATTACACTAAATAGCATTTCTAAAAGGCAAAGAAAGACATAACATCAATTTAAGAGGATAGAATCTTCTTAACTTCACCTTATCACTTTTTTCCACAAAATATAGATTTAGCATGGCCAAGCCATCTTTAATGCCTTTCACCAAAGGGCAAAAATTATGATTTAAAGCTTTTTGAGGTACATCTCCTCTCCTTCTGTGATTCCTATAGTGCCTTCTTCCCAGAAAGAGTTATTTATCAATTTTATAGCTATTTTTCATAATTTTGTTAACAAAGTACAGGGCATAGTATATTGCAGTTAGTTATTTTTGTTAAAATTGATCTATTGTATTCCACTTAATGCCATTTTATGCCACTTTGGGACACAAAGTAAGATGAATACTAATTGATTATAATTCCAAAAATAAAAAAGGAAAGAAAGACATTACATCAGGGGTCCCCAACCCTCCAATTTAGAACATGCTGCACAGCAAGAGATGAGCATGGGTAAGCAAGTGAAGCTTCATTCACATTACCACCTGAGCTCTGCCTCCTGTCCACCCCCTGCACAACTCCCTCTCCCAGTTTGTGGAAAAAATATTTTCCACAGAACTTGTCCCTGGTGCCCAAAAGGTTGGGGGCCACTGCATCACATAGTGAAAAACAGGTTAATTTAAGAAGAGACTATAATGCTTGTAAAAATTTATGCACCTAATATAAGAGCATCTAAATATAAAAAGCAAATACTTGATGGACATAAAGGGAGAGAATGATATAATATAATCATAATAGGAGATTTAATACCCCATTAATATCAATGGATAAATCTTCAACACAGAAAATCAACAAGAAAACAATGAGCTTAACTTACCATATACTGCCATGTATAATGCACACACATGTTTTTGTGGTCATTATACATGACATTATTATATCCATGGTATATAATCATTATACCCATGTATAATGTGCATCATTATTTTTCCCTGAAAGTTTTGGGCAAAAAGTGACATTATAGGTAGCAAGATACGGTAATCATTAAACCAGAGAGAGTTGATTAAAGTTTCAGAACATTTTACCCCAAATCAGCAGAGTATACATTTTTTTCAAATGCCTGGACCATTTACCAGGATAGACAATATCTTGGGTCTCAAAACCTCTCAATAAATTCAAGAAAACTGAAGTCATATCAAGCATTTTCTCTGACTACAACAATATAAAACTAGAAATCAATGACAAAAGAAATGAAAAACATACAAACACATGGAAGCTAAATAATATGTTACTAAAAAATAATTTGTTAACAGTGAAATCAAGGGAGAAATCAAAGCATAATTGAAACAAATAAAAATAAAACCAGAACAATGCAATATTCATGGCACACAGCAAAAGCAGTCCCAAGAGGGAAATTCATAGCAATGCAGGGTTCTCTAAAAAGCAAGAAAAAATCTCAAACAAACAATCTAACCTTACACCCAAATAAACTATAAAAGGAACAAAAGCCTTGGCTGGTGTGGCTCAGTGGATTGAGTGCTGGCCCATAAACCAGAAGGTCACCTGTTTAATTCTTATTCAGGGTACATATCTGTGTTGTGGGCCAGGTCCCACAATTGGTGTTCGATTGGTTGCCTCTCACACATCCTAAACATTAATGTTTTTCTCCATGTCTTTCTGTCTTCCCCGCACTAAAAAATAAATAAATAAATAAATAAATAAAATCTTTAAAAATAAATAAACAACAAAGCAGAAAATTTGTAGGTCATAGGAAATAATAAATATGGTTAGATCATAATTAAACAAAATAGATTCTAAAAAGATACCAAAGATCAATGAAACCAAAACTGCTTCTAAGAAAAGACAAATAAGATTGATAAATATTTAACTAGACTCCAAAAAAAGTAACAATTAACACCACGGAAATACAAACGATTATAAAAATATCATTACTATATGCTAACATATTGAATGATTTGGAAAAAAGGGAAAAATTTTTTTTTAATTTTATTTATTTATTTTTTTAGAGAGAGGAAGGAAGGGAGACAGAGAGGGAGAGAAAGAGCAATGTATGGTTGCCTCTCACATGGTCCTCACTGGGGACCTGGCCCGCAACCCAGGCATGTGCCCTGACTGGGAATCGAACCAGGACCCTCTGGTTCCCAGCCCGCGCTCAATCCACTGAGCCACACCAGCCAGGGCGGAAAAAAGGGAAAATTTTCTAGAAACATACAGTCTTGAAAGATTTAATTTAAAAAAACAGAATATCTGAACAGACTGATTCAATTCCAACCAATAAAATTGAAACAGCAATTTTAAACAACTCCAAAAAAGCAAAAGTCCTAGACCAGAGGACTATACCAGTGAATTTTACCAAAAATTTAAATAAGTACTAACACCTATACTTTTCTAACTATTGCAAATTATTCAAAAGAAGGGAAGAGTCCCAAGCATATTTTTCAAGGCCAGCATTATCCTAATTCCAAAACCTGACAAAGACACCACAAAGAAAGAAAATTTTACCCAATTTCCTCAACAAAATATTAGCAAACTTAATTAAGTGATACATTAAAAAGATTATACACCATGATCAAGTTCAATTTATTCCTGGGATGCAAGATTGGTACAATATCTGCCAATCAATTAATGTGACTCACCAAATAATCAAAATGAAGGATAAAAAATCATATGATCATATCAATAGACGCAGAAAAAGCATTTGAAAAAATCCAGACCCATTTAAAATAAAATATTCAGTAAATTGGGAATAGAGAAAATATATCACAAAAAAAGAGGCAATATATGACAAATCCACAGCTAACTTCATACTAAATGGGCTAAACCTAAAAACATTTCCCTTAAGATCAGAAACTAGATGGAAATGTTCACTTTCAACTGTTGTGAATCTCATCCCACGAAATTTGTATGCTATGGCAGGCGTGTGAATAAATTCACATGGAGTACATAGGACTAGAAGACCCAGGACTACGCGACCTCAGAGAGAGGCCAAGAGAAAATGCCCAAGGGTGGGCCAGAGAACAAGGGTCCAGGAGCAGGCTAGAGAGAGAGCGAGGGGACCCATGTGCGGACTGGAGACGGTGAGAGGCTGGGACGGCCCAGGAGCAGGCCAGAATGCCTCGGCCACTCTCCAGAGGAGAGAGCACCCTGACCCCTGCCTTGACAGGCTTTTATTGTTTTTCCTGGGTACATTACATCAGAGTGGTCTTCATTTACTAACACAGGTTCGCCTTAGGTGATAGACAGCCAGGAAGGCACTTCAAAGGAGAGGTATGCAAATGGAAAGACTGCAGGTTTGGGCTGAACTGGAAAGGATTAGCACCGGTCTAAGGAAGCTAGGCATGCATTTGCTTATGTTCTTTTGATCCAGGGTGGGAGATATTTTTAGCAGGGACAAGACTTAACTCTAGGAAATATGCCATTCTGATTTACCCACAGGAAATTCCATTTTTTCACACGTGGATCCTGCTTGCCGTCCCATGTTCCACTAATGTTTTTTTTAGACGTGAAACGTTGGGCTACATTTCCCACAGTGAGAAGCATGGCTCTTCCTCATTCAACACTCTTATTCAACATATTTCTAGAAGTCCTAGCAACACCAATGAAACAAAAAGAAAAAATAAAATACATACAAATTGGAAAGGAAGAAGTAAAACTGTCATTATTTGCAGATGATATAATACTGTATATAGAAGCCTAAATATGCCACCAGAATACTACTGATAAATGAGCTCAGTGAAGTAACAACACTGAGTGTTTATTTATAGAAAATAAACATTCAGAAGTGAACAACACTGAATGTTTATTTATAGAAAATAAACATTCAGAAATTGGTTGCATTTATAAACACCAATAATAAACTATCAGGAAGGTAAACTAATAATACAATCCCATTTACAATTACATCAAAAATATGAAATACCACCTGAAGACTGAAGATTGCGGAAAGACAGGTAGGAGCTGAACCCACTTGCTAGTGGGATTCAACTTGCTAGTACTCAACTGGGACACCTAGCCGATTTTCTGAAGAACAGAGTGAACAGCCAATGGAATCCCAGCTTTTATAAGTTTGGAAGCAAAAGTTATAGAAGACATTGAAAAACATATGGTAAGGAGATTGCATTGGGACAGTAAGGTTCACGGGACCTGTGTGGAGACCAAGGCTGCTGCGATCCCCAGCCTGGTGCCTGGTGCCAGGGATGGCAGCTGACTCAGGATCTTTGGAGGAGAGCCAGATCAGTAACCCTGCAGCTCCCTCCCCTACCAGAGCAAGGAAGGCAGCCCTGGAGAGACTGGGATGGATGAAGTTGCTGGGGGTAATAAAGACACAGGGGGAGACACACGGAGGCGGTATTCCCCTGCTGGAACTGTGGTTGCCAACTAGGACATTACCAGAGAAATTTGGGAGCCAGGTGACTCCTGGAGAAGGGAGAAGAGTTGGGTCAAGACGGGCCTTGACCCAGATAATCTACACAGTGGTCAGAGTGTTGGGCTATGTGAAAAGCTGGGCACTTGTTAAAGAATGGTGGGTGCAAACAAGTGGAATTTACTTAAAAAGAAAAAAAAAAGGCTCTCAGCTGCTGCTTAAGGAACTTTTGCAGTGGCTAAGCCAGCAAAGAAGGAGGAAGAAGGGCATGATTTGCTCCAAATCAGGGCACCTCACAGATTGATCAACGGAGGGCAGCAGGGGCTCAGAAATAGGGAAACTAAACTGCCCTTAAGGGACTTTGAGAGCTTGCAGCACCCAGGCCATCAAAAAAGGAGGAGGTGGGGTATGAGTTGCTCCTAATAAGGGCACCTCAGGGGCAGGATAATGTGGTAGATTAAAGGTGCCATCCTGGTGCAGGTGGACAGTGGTGGCACAGTAGCGCTCTGAGGGCCTAGGCTGGAGGCTGGGGACCTATGAATACTGCAGACCAGGCCTAGCCCCCATCCTCACAAAATGGCCAGAAAGGAGAAAAGTGAAGCGCAGCCCCTCTCCCTGCAGCATCCAGAAAGACCAGAAAAACTCACTTAGTGGGTTTAAATTGAGGAAGAGGCTTTTTTTTTTTTCTTTTCTTTTCTTTTCCCAAGTGTGAGACAATAAGACCTGAAGCTGTGAAAGCAACTAAAACAGATGCAAAGAGGGATCACAAGGCTAACGCCAACAACTGAGAAACTGTAACTAATTTCACTTTGCTATCCTATAGAACTTGCATTTTATTGTTTATTTTTATTATTTTTTTGATATTTTTATTTCTTTTATTTGATTATTATTTTTCTTTCTCTTCTTTCTCTTTAGTTTTCTTCATTTTCTTTGTTTCATTGCATTGTTTGACTGGTTTTCCTGGTTCTGTCTTACATGTTGCATTTTAATTTTTCTTCTTTCACTTCATTCGTATTCTGATAACACACTACTCTTGGCCTTTTACTTTCTATACTTTTTATTCAGATCATATATTTCTTGTCATATTACTGTTGTTCCAGTATTACTGTAAATAATTGTCATTCCATATTATTGTAAATACTACACAGCAACCCTCCCTGGTCTTGGCCCATTTCACTTTCTGAGCTTTATTTATGTTGTGGTTAACTCTATTCTTTCTCACACTAAGCCTAATTTATATCCTTTACTCTCACTATATCTCACTCTATAACCTCACACAAGCACTCTGGTTTCTGGATTCAGTTCACATTCCTTCCTCCCTCTAATAAGAGTCTTATCTCTTTTTCACCTTTTATAGAAAGTGGCTAGCTGGGTGAAATATTATGGTTATTGCTGTACTTCTCCAAAGGATTTCCTGTTGTTCTCTATTTGTTAGTACTTTACATCCAATAGAATATTCTCCTGCTGTCTTAACCCATTTTCCTTTGCACTGCCATTTATCACATATAAAATAAAGTGGGAGTTGTGAACACCACTAAACCTGCTAGAGGAAAGAACCCACCAACAAAGGAACCACCAAAAGGTAAAACCCAAGTACAACAAGAGAGCCCACATAAACAGAAGAAAAGGGCAAACCTAGAGCATCCAGACAAGGAGATCAAAAAGACCACACCACTGAATCCCAAAGAATTCTTACCACAGAAGTTCACCCTACAAAGACAGCTAGAAAAGCAGAGCATTAGGAAGTGTAGAAACAAAAAGAGTCACCTAAAATGGGGAGACAAAGAAAGAACTTGCTATCAAAAGGAATGAAAGACTCCCCACTAAACAACCTGATAAATGTAGTGAAGAAAACTATCAGATATAGAAGTCAAAAGAATGGTTATAAGGATGTTCAAGGAACTCAAAGACAATTACAAGGAACTGAGTGAGAACTACAACAGTATGAAAAAGGAAATAGAAACTATAAAAAAAAAAACAAGAACAAATGAAAAATACAATTACTGAAATACAAAACACAATAGAAGGGCCCTGGCTGGTGTAGCTCAGTGGATTGAGCACGGGCTGGGAACCAAAGGGTCCCGGTTCGATTCCCAGTCAGGGCACATGCCTGGGTTGCAGGCCAGGTCCCCTGTGAGGGCCATATGAGAGGCAACCATACATTGCTGTTTCTCTCCCTCTCTTTCTCCCTCCCTCCCTTCTGTCTAAAAATAAATAAAATCTTAAAAAAAAAAACAAAAACCCCACACACAATAGAAGGGATTACAAGCAGGCTGGATGAAGCAGAGGACAGAATTAGTGAGCTGGAAGACAAGGTGGATGAAAAAACCCAGGTAGAACAGCAGCATGTAAAAAGACTCAGAAAATATGAAGATAGCTTAAGGGAACTCCAAGATAATATGGAAAACAACAACATTCGAATCATAGGAATACCATAAGGAAAAGAAAAGGAGCGAGGGATACCCACCCTGTTCAAAAAAATGACAGAAACATTTACAAAGCTGGAGAGGGGAAAAAACCATGCAAGTTCAGGAAACACAGTGGGTACCAATCAAGATGAACCCAAAGACAACTACTCCAAGACACATCATAATTAAAATGCCAACTTTTAAAGACAAAAAGAGAATCTTAAAAGCAGCAAGGGAGAAACCAGAAGTAACATACAAGGGAGCTCCAATAAGGCTAGCAGCTGATTTCTGAACAGAAACACTTCATCCCAGGAGAGAAACGCAAAAAAATATTGCAAGTAATGAAAATCAAAGGTCTCCAACCAAGACTACTCTACCCAACAAGGCTCTCAATTAAATTGGAAGGCAAAATAAGGAGTTTCCCACACAAAAGAAAGATGAAAAAATACACCTTGACCAAACCAGCACTGCAAGATATGCTAAAAGGACTGCTACAAGAAGAGGATGGAAAAGAAGGAGAGAGAGAAGAACACAGGTACAAAGGGGGGGAAATGAATAAATACCTATCAATAGTAACCTTAAATGTAAATGGATTAAATGCTTCAATCAAAACAAATAGAGTACCTGAATGGAAAAGAAAATATGACCCACACGAATGCTGCCTACAAGAGACCTATCTCAGGACAAAAGACCTGCACAAATTGGAAGTGAAGGATTAGAAAAAATTATCCAAGTAAATGGACAGGAAAAAAAGCTGGGGGAACAATACTTAAATGAGACAAAATAGAATTCAAACAAAGGCCATAAAAAGAGACACTGAAAGACACTTCATAATATGCAAGGGAAGAATCCATCAAGAAGAGATAAACTTTGTAAAGATATATTCACCCAACATAGGAGAACCAAATATATAAGGAAAATCTTAGATGACTTCAAAAAAGATATAGACAGCAGCACACTTATACTAGGGGATTTTTAACTCCCCACTGTAAAAAATGAATAGATCTCCTAAACAAAAATGCAAGAAGGATATTGCAATATTGAGTGATGCCCTACATGAAATGGAGTTAATAGATATCTATAGAACCATTCATCCCAAAGAAACAAAGTACATATTCTTTTGAAATGCACATGGAACATTTTCAAAGATAGACCACATGATAGGACACAAAATCAATCTCAAAAAATTCAAGAAAATTGAAATCATACCAAGCATTTTCTCAGACCACCAGGAACTGAAACTAGAAACCAACCTCAAAGAAACTCAAACACAATTAAATTCATGGGGATAGAAAAGTTTGCTATTAAACAATGCATGGGTTAATGATGAGATCAAGGAATAAATCAAAAAGATTCTGGAAACAAATGAAAATGAACACACAGCAGCCCAAAATGTATGGGACACAGTGAAGGTAGTCTTGAGAGGGAAGTTTATAGCAGTACAGGCCTACCTAAAAAAGATACAAACATTTCAAATAAACAACCTAATCCTCCATCTACAAGAACTGGAGGAACAACAACAAACAAAGCCCAGTGCAAGTAGAAGAAAGGAAATAATCAAAGTCAGAGCAGAATTAAATGACATTCAGACTAAAACAACAATGCAAAGGATCAATAAATCCAGGAGCTGGTTCTTTGAAAAGATAAACAAAGTCTACAAGCCTTTAGGGAGACTCCTCAAGAAAAAAACACAGAGGACCCAAATAAACACAATCAGAAATGAAAGAAGAGAGAGTATAACTGATACCACAGAAATACAAAGGACTGTAAGAAATTACTATAAACCACTAAATACCATGACATTTGAAAACCTGGGTGAAATGGACACATTTAGAGAAAGATATGATGTCCCAAAACTCAATGAAGGCAAAGCAGAAAGCTTGAACAGACGAATAACAACTGGTGAAATCCAAGCAGTAATCAAGAAACTCCTGACATACAAAAACCCTGGATCTGACAGTTTCACGGGAGAATTCTACAAAACATTTAAGAAAGACCTAACTCCTATACTTCACAGACTATTCCAAAATATCCAAGAAGACGGAAGACTCCTTAACATTTTTCTTGAAGCCAGCATCACCCTAATCCCAAAACCAAATAAAGATACAACAAAGAAAGAAAACTTCAGGCCAATATCACTGATGAACATAGATGCTAAAATCCTCAACAAAGTACTGGCAAACTGCATACAGCAATATATTAAAAAGATCATACACTATGACCAAGTGGGATTCATCCCAGGGATGCAAGAATGGTTCAATATTTGTAATTCAATAAATGCAATATATCACATAAAAGCAAAGACAAAAATCACATGATCATATCAATCAATGTGGAAAAACCCTTTGATAAGGTAGAGCACCCATTTATGGTAAAAACACTCAGCAATGTGGGAGTAGAGGGAGCATTCCTCAACCTAATAAAGGCCATATATAAGAAACCTACAGCCAAGATCATATTCAACGGGCAATAACTAAAACTTTCCCCTAAGATCAGGAACTAGACAAGGATGTCCGCTTTCACTACCTCTATTCAACATAGTGGGAGAGTCCAGCCACAGCAATCAGACAATAAAAAGTGATAAAAGGCATTCAAATTGGAAAGGAGGAAGCAAAATTGTCATTGTTTGCAGATGACATGATAGTGTACATAGAAAATCCTATACACTCCATCCAAAAAACTACTCAACCTAATAAGTGAATTTGGCAAAACAGTGGGATACAAAGTCAATATTCAGAAATCTAATGCATTTTTGTACATTAACAATGAAATATCAGAAACAGAAATCAGGAAAGACAAATCCCATTTGATACAGCAACAAAAAAAATAAAGTACCTAGGAATAAACCTAACCAAGGATCTAAAAGACCTATACTCAGAAAACTACAAAATACTGAAGAATGAAATTAAAGAAGACACAAACAAATGGAAGCATGTACAGTGTTCATGGATTGGAAGAATTAACATCATCAAAATGTCCATACTACGCAAAGCATTGATAGATTCAATGTGATACCTATTAAAGTACCATTGGCATATTTCCCAGATATGAAACAAACATTTGATAAATTTATATGGAACCATAAATGACCCCAATAGTCACAGAAATTTTTAGAAACAAGAACAAAGTAGGAATCACAATGCCTGATATCAAACTGTATTACAAGGTCACTGTAATCAACACAGCCTGGTACTGATATAAGAACAGATACATAGACCAATGGAAAAGATTAGAGAGGCCAGAAATAAACCCAAGTCTCTATGGTCAATTAATATTTGACAAAGGGGACAGAAGCATAAAATGGAGTAAAAATAGTCTGTTCAATAAAAGGTATTGTGAGAGCTAGACAGCTACGTGCAAAAAAAATGAAAATCGATAGCCAACTTATAACATACACAAAAATAAGTTCAAGGTTGTTAAAAGACTTAAATATAAGTCATGATACCATAAGAGCCCTAGAGGAGAAGATCGGTAGGAATATCTCAGATATTCAGCCCAGCAATATTTTCACTGATGTGTCTCCTAGAGCAATGGACATAAAAGAAAGAATAAACAAATAGGACTTCATCAAAATAAAAATCTTCTGCATGGCTAAAGAAAACATTAGCAAAAGGAAAAGGGAACCAACAGTATGGGAAAATACATTTGCCAATGATACCTCAGACAAGGGTCTGATCTCCAAAATATATAAAGAACTCACATGACTCCCCACCAGGGAGACAAACAACCCAATTAATAAATGGGCAAAGGACATGAAAAGGCCCTTCTCCAAGGAGAACATACAGAGGGCCTAGAGACATATGAAAGGATGCTCAGTATCACTACCCATCAGAGAGATGCAAATTAAAAATACAATGAGATTCCATTTCACACTGGTCAGAATGGCCATCATAAAAAATCAACAAACAATAAGTGCTGGAGAGATGTGGAGAAAAGGGAACCTTAGTGCGCTGTTAAAGGGAATTCAGGCATCCCACCATGGGAACTGTAGCTCTAATTTTTCATGTCTAAGGGAGCAAGGACTCCCGTGGAACATGAGATGGCAAGCAGGACCCACGTGTGTGACAACGGAATTTCCTGTGGGTAAATCAGGATGGCATATTTCTTAGATTTAAAACTTGCTCTTGCTAAAACCTCTCTCTCCCTGAATCAAAAGAAGTTATGCTAATGCATGCCTAGCTTCCTCAGACCAGTGAGTTCAGCCCAAGCCTATTGTCTTTCCATTTGCATATCTATCCTCTTGATGCGCCATCTTGGGCATCTACCACCTAATGTAAATCTACAATCTATGCATAGTTAATGAAGACCGTTCAGATGTAATGTGCCCGAGAAACAGCAATAAAAGGCCGGTCGACACGATGCTCAGGGTCTCTCCAAGATGATAATGGAGGGAACACATGGTCCCGGAATTTCTAGTCCAGTGTATTACGTGTGAATTTATTCACACGCCTGCCATGGCAATACGAATTTTGCTGGCCAGAATTCATGACACGCTGTTGGTGGGAATGCAGACTGGTGCAGCCACTGTGGAAAACAGTATGGAATTTCCTCAGAAAACTAAAAATTGAACTGCCTTTTGACCCAGCAATTCCACTGCTGGGATTATACACCAAGAATTCTGAAACACCAATTGAAAAGAGCCTATGCACCTCAATGTTCATACCAGAGCTATTTACAAAATAGCTATCTGTTAGAATCAACCTAAGTTCCCATCAGGTATTGAGTAGATCAAAAAGACAATGGTACATTTACACAATGGAATTCTGTGGGGAACTCCATCCAGCAGAGCTCTCTTGGCCACCATGGCTGAGAATAAGTAGTCCTAGACACATTCTATTGTTCTGGCAGGAAAGGGGCTGGCAATTCCCTCTAGTGGAGAATTCACTGAGCCCTTGTCTAGAACGGCTTTTATTGGGATCAGTAAGTGCAGGGATATACAGCATGCATGCATAGCTCATCAATCAATGTCTAAAGGCTATAGTTATAAAAAACAGATATTAATTACATGACAATTGAAGAAACACAGAGATCTTCCTCAGGTCAGGATCTGTTAGACATGCTGGCACCAAATGGTTGTTAAGGCATATTTCATAAGATAAGGAGTTCACTCCTGCTTTGAACTTAAACATCTGGCTTATATCAACAGGGCTATAGCAAAGCAAAGCAAGCTTCAAAGGATACAATGTATACTTCAGGGCTGATTTCCCACTGGAACCCTCAGTGTTAGTATCTGGTTGTGCCTGCCACCTGCATTCCCGGCATTCCAGTCAAGACTTATAGCCAAGGCCTTGCTCTCATGGGGCTACAGTCTCTGAAACCACACAAAGGGGTCCCCACCATCTCCCCCTTTTTTTATTGTTATAGCAGACATGGTGGTAAGTCCAGTGAAGCCTGCTACCTGCTTTTCACTTACAAGATCTCTGGAAAAAAATTTGTATATACATCTCATGGCTATAATGATCAGGAGGCATCCCATAGCCCCCATGACCCAGACACATAAATTTAGTCCTTAAAACCAAGTTTTTGGATTGAGCCATTGTAAGTTATCATGCAGGGTCTGAAAGACCTCCTGTTCAGTGAGCCATTTAATATCCTGAAGTTGTTGACATAGCTCAAGCTGCAGTTGATTGATTTGTCCTTTGAGATTTGAGGATAAGGCTCCTCGAAAGTGATGTTGGACCTCCTCCCATGAGTGCTGACTGGAGTTCCACTTCAGGGCAGGTAACACAGTTTAGAGAAGCCTCGATCACAAGTGAGTTGTTGGCGGGTGACAAGAGTATGCTGCCGTTCTCCCAGTCATATTACTACAGTATCTATGGCTGAGAATCTGGCAAGGATCTCTTGGTCAATAAGTGTTTTTTTGATCATTTCTTGAGTTGTATTGGTGAAGAGGGCATCAACAGCATGAGCAGTTTGGATGGAGCAGTGGCAGCCACTGCAGGAGAGGGAGCTATAATGATATCACAAACAATACAAGTGATGAGAGTTCCTAGGAAACGCCACACCCTTACTTGAGAGAGACCACGGTTGACGGTGGCTAGGCTCCCTGGATCTGAGAGTCCAATGGAACGGATGTGGGACACAGAATGGGGTAGAATTTTCCATGATATGGCTTCACCCTCTTCTCCGGCAGTACAAGGGTCCTTCTGAAGCGGAGACACAAGCATACTCTCTTCCCCAAGTTAATAAATCAAGAGTTCCTTTGTGACTGGTGAGGGAGGAAAAGGAATTCAATGATTTCGAATTTGGGGGTTAACTGTCTTAACACTACTGTAGGTGTGAGGAGAGTAGGAAAATGAAGTAACCTCACAGGGTGGGAGAGATACACCCCACTTTTGAGTTAACTGCCTAGTTTGAATTGCTTGATTGACAAGACTTAGCTCAGCTAGTGCCAGCAGGGAGAGATGCCTCCTTAAGAGAGTCATAGTTACTCCTGCCATTTACCTGCACTTCATTGAATTTCTTCACTTTAACATTCAGAGCACTGGGCAGAAATCACATCGTGTCAATACTCGCCATGGGTCTTCGCAATGCTTTTTTAAAAAATTACTTTACTGTTGTTCAATTACAGTTGTCTGCATTTTCCCCCACCACTCCCCTGCTTTGTTTTAATTAAACAGTAGGATTCCCTTGATCTGCACTGTTGGGACCCTCCCTGCCTGGTTTCAGAAACTGTAATCCCCCATGGCTAAGGCTGCATGAGAGACCTTGGGAACCTAAGCCACTAAGGAGACAAAGCTTATCTCCCTGGCAGGGGTGCCATCTCTGCCCTCTTTACTTCACCCTGCTTGGCCCTGAGCGAATGACCGGTTAGCCAATGACGGGTAAGATTCCTCAAGGGAGAGACGACCTATGACAGGCATAGTTACAAAGGGACCCCCCAGGGAAGGACTTGGGGGGCTATAGAAAAAGGGGGTGATGGACCCTTGCCCTTCAGCTTTGAGATAGCCCGAGTCCTCATTCTGCCTTCGATAAGTCTCTTAATCTTTTGGCTGCCTTACTTCCTCTTCCTGACTTAAGCCTGAAACAATGCCAGAGGGCGGTGCATCCCTGGGCTGGAAAGGGCAGGTTCCCCAGGGCCATCAGGTCTAAGAAAGAATGCATAAAATCCTGTGAAACCTGCTTTGCTAAGAATGCCCTCACTTTTCTGATAAGGGTCCAAGCATGAAATTAGTTTGTTTTCCAAAGTTTTATAGCCCTTTAGCTAACTGACCCTGACTCAGAATAAGCCCTTATAGTTGTTCGTATGTTATCTATTGTTTGATCCTTACTGCCTGACAATGATTGATGAACTTTACCTGTATTCCTGTGCAAATTGAACCCAATAAAAGCCCATTGAGGGCCCTGGCTGGTGTAGCTCAGTGGATTGAGCGCGGGCTGGGAACCAAAGGGTCCCGGTTCGATTCCCAGTCAGGGCACATGCCTGGGTTGCAGGCCAGGTCCCCAGTGAGGGCCATGTGAGAGGCAACCATACATTGCTGTTTCTCTCCCTCTCTTTCTCCCTCCCTTCCCTTCTCTCTAAAGATAAATAAATAAAATCTTTAAAAAAAAAAAAAAAAAGCCCATTGAGGAAAAGGCTCCTTGCCCTGCCCTTCTCCTTGAGAGATCGGCCGCCTGTCCTCCCCAAGCAGATCATGTCTTGGTAGACTTATTCCCAACCCTGGTGGCTAGGGGCGGGCCCTGTGGGCTAAGCACTCCGACACTGTACCAGTTCTAAGTCAGCTGCTAGGTGCCGGCTGAGGTGAGGCCTGCATGGAACCTCGGCCTGGGGGGCAGACCCAGTGGCTCGGGACCAGCACCCAGTGCCATGTGCAAGGTGGGAGGGTGGGGGGAGAAAGGTGGCTCCCATGATTGGGGAGGGATGCCTCTGTGAGGTTAATTAAGCGTCTCCTTTTAAAGTAGCAAATATATTAGTAAACTGGTGTTACCAAGGGTTTTTGTTTTTTTTTTTTTTAGATTTTATTTATTTATTTTTAGAGAGAGGGGAAGGGAGGGAGAAAGAGAGAGAAACAGCAATGTATGGTTGCCTCTCACATGGCCCTCACTGGGGACCTGGCCCGCAACCCAGGCATGTGCCCTGACTGGGAATCGAACCGGGACCCTCTGGTTCCCAGCCCGCGCTCAATCCACTGAGCTACACCAGCCAGGGCCCAAGGTTTTAATTATATCTTTCCAATCCCATGGACTCATGCTATGGCCATTAGCTGTGGCCCCTAACAGTCCTTTCACTTTTTCCCCTCTTCCTCTTGTTTAGCCCCAGAGGTCTGATCCTCACCCTCCTCTGAGGGCTCCTCATCTATCGGCTTTAAGCCCATAACCCTTGGCTTCCCGGTATGCAACAAGAAGAGCAGTGTGAATTAGGCTCCAACTGAGGAGGCATTGCAAGCCTACGTCTGCTCCATGCTCTTGGTGCCACTTTAGCTTCTGCCCTACCTTCTCCCAGACCAGGAGGTCTGAAGATCCCTTGTCTGGGAACCATGGGAAATAATATTTCAACTTCTTGTTCCTTTGATAGCCATGTCCCCATCTGTTAGATGGCAGAAATATAGTAGAAAGATCTTTCTCCTTAAAAATTAAACCTGAGTATGGAATGAACCACAGGGATAGGACTGTGATTGCTTTACGATGTGCCTTTATCATTATATGGACTTTTTCTTCAGGCTGGCTGGAAAACCCAGTGTTCCGTCCTGGCCCATGTCCCAGCTTATCCTCTCATGGGTGTCTTCTAGTGGCAAGTGCCCTAGTGGCTTTTAAATGTTTGACCTGTGCCTGTGGGGTGTGTCAGTTTATCAAGGAGAGAGATAGAAAAATAGTAGGAGGATAGTAGACAGAAAGTAGAAAGATAATAGAAACCCCTTTCTTGAAACTAAGCATGCTGGCATGCGGCGGATTTCATCCTGCAAAATCCGTGATGACTGCAACCGAACGCATGAATGAATCTCACACAGAGACATGCTTGAAAAGGAAGTCTGGGGCCACAGACCCTTCCTCAGTGTCTGGGAGAGGCCCCGAGCGTAGCTCAGCTAGGCTTTTTATTAGAAGTTTCAGGACACATTTGCATTGGATTGGTTATTCATGAACTATGCACAGAACAGGGGTCTTCAATTAGGTCGTAAAGATATATAGAAAGGGGATAGATAAGCGGGAGGTTTATTCAGTAAGGTAAACATTTGAGCAGGAAAGAATTTCAGGCAGCCATTAACATAAGCCCCTTGACTCCGGGAGGGAGAGACTCAGCAAGGCAGTAAATTTTTAAGAAGCATGTTTAGCCAGATTCCCATCAGAGAATTCTTTTTCCATGGACATGAATCACGCTGGCCCACTCGGGAGTAGTTTTTTCACATGGAGTCTTACTCACATGCGTGAATCCCGGGGCCATGTTTCTTCATGTGTGTGAAAAGAATCCCCACACTGGCAGCCTCCCAAAGTGCAAGGGCTGCTGTCCCTTACCTCAGGGATGACCCAGCTGGAATTCCCCTTGGTGACATGCTGTCTGCACCGTTTAGTGACAAGGGGGGAACCGGACAGAGCTTTCCAGTTTCCGGCTTTCGCAGCCTCTCAGAAACATTGTTGCATGGCGGTGGTAGTCTGGCAAAAGCCCTGAGGTGAATATAATAAAGGAGGAACGGGAGGGAGTGGAGGAGTTAAATCCTCCAGCAGGCTGTCCCATAGTGGGGCCAAAGGAGAAATAGGAAGGAAGCCGTCCTCCATTTGCGACGGCCGGGTTTTATTATTAGGTTCAGCAACTATGCCCACCACCGTCCCATAGGTTCCTTCTTTCTTGTCTAAGCTCTCCTCATTATGAGGGTTTTTAGTATGAAAAGGGGCAAGAGCTGTTCTAAGTAGGATCCATGTTAATAAATTCTGATGTACAATAAGGGTCCCATTCTCCTGATACCACCTTAATTTTTGCCCCACTTTTTCCCATACTTCTAAAGAGTCTTTATCTGGGATCCACGGACACTTGCTCTTTCTGTCTGTAATAAGTTAGTTAAATTCTGTTCTTTCACCTGACATCCTGCAGCCTTAAGAAACTGCTGAAGCAGTCGAAAATATATCTCCTGCTCCTTAGAAAGTCCCAAACCCATATCGGCAGCTGGAGTAGTTTTACTTTCAGTTTCTTATTCCTTCACCCTCGCTCAGCCTAACTAGTTATTTAAGCCTCTTCTGACTAATTTCTGGGGAATGAGATAAATGTAGTGGGTCAAAATGTGCTCCTTGTGAGGAGGACTCCCAAGGCTGTCACCCCTTGGTCATCCCTGGCTCTCTTACATGTCTTGGTTTCTCTCCCAGTCGTCTAAAACAGCTGGGAGGGCTCAGAGGGCTGGGTGACCAACCCTTACGTCGCACTTCCCCAAATGAGCCGAAAGTTACATTACAGTGATTGGAGTTTCCTATGAGGCCCCTGCACATCTTAAGCATTGACCCTAGACATTTCCAAAAGGCCCCACTCAGGTAGGGACACCTGATAACTCAGGGCAGAGGAAGGAAGTGACTCCCGAATGGACGGTCCCTGTAGGGGAGCCAAGATGTGTGGAACTCCATCCCTCGGAGTTCTCCTGGCAGCCATGGATGAGAATAAGTAGTCTCACATACAGTCCGTTGTTCTGGTGGGAAAGGGGATGGCAATTCCCTCTAGTGGAGAATGCCCCAAGCCCTCTTTCAAAACAGCCTTTATTGGGATCGGTAAGTGCAGGGATATACAGCATACATGCATAGCTCATTGATCAATGTCCAAAGGCTATAGTTATTAAAAACAGATACTATTTACAGATGACAATTGAAGAAACATAGAGATCTACCTCAGGTCAGGGTCTGTTAGATATGCTGATACCAGATGATTGTTAAGGCATATTTCATGCAATCTGGCTTATATCAACGGGGCTATAGCAAAGCAAAGCAAGTGTCAAAGGATACAATTATTCTACAGGCCTGATTTCCCATGGCAACCCTTGGTGTTAGTATTGATTTGTGCCTGCCACCTACAATCCTGGCGTTTCAATTGAGACTTACATGCTTCTCTCAAGTCCTGGCTGACTTGAGGCCACAGTCTCCAAAACAACACAAAGTGGTCCCCAACACTGTACTTTATATTCCCACCAATATTCTGTTACTATCAATTTTTACTTTCTAATCCCTTCACAATTTTGGCCCAACTCCTCCACTCCCTCCCATCTGGCAACCATCAAAATGTTTTCTGTATCTAATGATTCTTTTTCTGTTCTGTGGGTTTCTGTTTTTTCTTAGATTCTGCTGTTGACAGATGTGTATTTGTTGCCAATTTATTGCTCACATTTTTATTTTCTTTTTTTAAAGGTGCCAGGTGTCTTTATTATCTTCTTTCATCTCTTTTTAACATTTTTAAACATTTTTTATTGCTGTTCAAATACAGATTTCTGCCTTTCCCTCCACCCCTCTGCACCACCCTCCCCTGTTTCCACCCTCCCTTGTTATTCTCCATGTGTCCTTTATAATTGTTCCTGTAAACCCTTCACCCTTTTCTCCCATTATCCCCTCCCCTCTCCCCTCTGGTCACTGTCAGCCTGTTCTCAATTTCAGTCTCTTTGGCTACACTTTGATTGCTTGTTCGTTTTGTTGATGAGGTTCCTGCTAATGGTGAGATTACATGGTATTTGTCTTTCACCACCTGGATTATTGCACTAAGCACAATGCTCTCGAGTTCCATCCATGCCGTCGCAAAGAGTAGGAGCACCTTCTTTCTCTCTGCTGTGTAGAATTCCATTTTATAAATGTACCATACGTTTTTGATCCATTCACTTACTGATGGGCACTTAGGTTGCTTCCAGCACTTGGCTATTGTAAATTGTGCTGCTATGAACATTGGGATGCATAGGTTCTTTTGGATTGGTGTTTCAGGGTTCTTAGGATATAATATAAGCAGTGGAATTGCCTGGTCAAAAGGCAGTTCCATTTTTAGTTTTCTGAGGAAATTCGATACTGTTTTCCATAGTGGTTGCACCAGTCTGCATTCCCACCAACAGTGCACTAAGGTTCCCTTTTCTCCACAACCCCTCCAACACTTATTGTCTGTTGCTTTGTTTATGATGGCCATTCTCACCAGTGGGAAGTGGTATCTCATTGTGGTTTTAATTTGCATCTCTCTGATGAGTACTGATACTGAGCATCTTTTCATATGTCTCTTACCCTCTGAGGTATGTCCTCCTTGGAGAAGTGTCTGTTCAAGTCCTTTGCCAATTTTTTAGCTGGGTTGCTTGTCTTCTTGGAGTGG
Organism: Micronycteris hirsuta; assembly: GCA_004026765.1. NCBI lineage: Eukaryota > Metazoa > Chordata > Mammalia > Chiroptera > Phyllostomidae > Micronycteris > Micronycteris hirsuta. The sequence continues at coordinate 59,035 of PVJI01006883.1, read as the reverse complement.
AGTCTTGTGAGCTCTTTATATATTGTGGAAATCAAACCCGTGTCTGAGATATCATAGGTGAATATGTTTTCCCATACAGTTGGTTCTCTTTTCATCTTAATGCTGTTTTCTTTAGACGTGCAGAAGCTTTTTATTTTGATGAGATCCCATTTATTTCTTCTTTCCCATATGTCCCTTCTAAAGGACATATCAGTGAAAATATTGCTGCCTGGAATATCTGAGATTTTCCTGCCTATGTTCTCCTGAAGGACTTTTATGGTGTCATGACTTCTATTTAAGTCTTTTATCCACCTTGAATTTATTTTTGTGTATAGTGAAAGTTGGTAATCAAGTTTCATTTATTTGCATGTAGCTGCCCAGCTGTCCCAACAACATTTGTTAAAGAGGTTGTTTTTGCTCCATTTTAAGCTGCTACCCCCTTTATTAAATATTAATTGACCATAGAGACTAGAGTTTATTTCTAGACTCCCTATTCTGTTCCATTGGTCCATGTGACTGTTCTTAAGCCAGCACCAGGCTGTTTTGGTTGCAGTGGCCTTGTAATACAGTTTGATTTCAGGTATAGTGATCCCTCCTACTTCATTCTTCCTTCTCAAAATTGCTGCAGCTATTCCTAGTCATTTATTGTTCCATATAAATTTTTGAAGTGTCAGTTCTATATCTGTGAACTATGCCATTGGTACTTTAATAGGTATTGTGCTGAACCTATAAATTTCTTTGGGTAGTATGGACATTTTGATGATGTTAATTCTTCCAATCCATGAACACAGTATATGCTTCCATTTGTTTGTGTCTTCCTTAATTTCTCTCTTTCGTGTTGTGTACTTTTCTGAGTACAGGTCTTTCAACTCCTTGGTTAGGTTTATTCCTAGGTATTTTATTTTTCTTGTTGCTATATCAAACGGGATTTTTTCCAGATTTCTATTTCTGATGTTTTGTTGTTGGTATACAGAAATGCCTTTAATTTCTGAATGTTGACTTTGTATCCTGCTGTTTTGCCAAATTCATTTATCAGGTGGAACAGTTTTTTGGTAGAGTCTACAGGATTTTCTGTGTACACTATCATGTCATCTGTAAACAATGACAGTTTTGTTTCCTCCTTTCCAATTTGGATGCCTTTTATTTCCTTTTATGACTGATTGCTGTGGCTAGGACTTCTAATACTATGTTGAATAGAAGTGAAAGTGGACAAACTTCTCTTGTTCCTGGTCTTAGTGGGAAAGTGTTTAGTTTTTGTTCATTGAGTATGATGTTGGCTGTAGGTCTCTAGTATATGACCTTTATTGGTTGAGAAATGCTCCCTCTATTCCCACTTTGCTGAGTGTTTTAATCATAAATGGAGGCTGTACCCTATCAAATGCTTTCCCCATCTATTGATATGATCATGTGATTTTTAAAAATATATTTTATTGATTATGCTATTACAGTTGCCCCATTTCCCCTCCTTTATTCCCCTCTGCCCAGCACCCCCCCCCATTCCCCACCCTTTAGTTTTTGTCCATGGATCATACACGTAAGTTCTTTGGCATCGACATTTCCTATACTATTCTTAACTCCCCCCTGTCTGTTTTCTACCTACTGCTTATGCTACTTATTCTCTGTACTTTTTCCTCCTGTCTCCCCCTCCCACTTCCCTGTTGATATCCCTTCATGTCTAATATAAAACCCTTTCACATTTCATATAATAAAGGGTGGGCGATGATGAACTCTTTTAAGTTGAACTTATCTGGGAAACACTTTATCTGTCCTTCCATTCTAAATGAAAGTTTTGCTGGATAGAGTATTCTTGGATGTAGGTCCTTGCCTTTCATGACTTGGTATACTTCTTTCCAGTCCCTTCTTGCCTGAAAGGTCTCTTTTGAGAAATCAGCTGACAGTCTTATGGTAATTCCTTTGCAGGTAACTGTCTCCTTTTCTCCTGATGCTTCTAAGATTCTCTCCTTAGTTTTCATCTTGGGTAATGTAATTATATGTGCCTTGGTGTGTTCCTCTTTGTGTCCAACTTCTTTGGGACACTCTGAGCTTCCTGGACTTCCTGGATGTCTATTTCCTTCCCCAGCTTGGGGAAGTTCCCCTTCATTATTTGTTCAAATAAGTTTCCAATCCCTTGGTGTTCCTCTTCTCCTTCTGGCACCCCTATGACCCAGATGTTGGGATGTTTAAAACTGTCCTGGAGGTTCCTAAGCCTCTCCTCATTTTTTTTGAATTCTTGTTTCTTCATTCTTTTCTGGTTGAATGTTTTTTTCTTCCTTCTAGTCCACACCATTGATTTTAGTCCCAGTTTCCTTCCCATCACTATTGGTACTCTGTACATTTCCCCTTATTTCCTTTATCGTATCCTTCATTTGTTCATCTAATTGCAACCAAATTTCAACCAATCCTGTGAGCTTCCTGATTACCAGTGTTCTGAACGGTGCATCAGATAGGTTGGCTATCTCTTCATCTCTTAGTTGTATTTTTTCTGGAGCTTTGATCTGTTCTTTCGTTTGGGCCTTTTTTTTTTTTTTTCTTTTCAGCATACCTGTTACTTTAAGGGGCGAAGCCTTAGGTTTTCACCAGGGCAGGGCAACCCATGTCTCTGTGTTGTGATGCTGTCCGTGGGGGCGGGGCCTGAGCAAACAATGGTGCTTGCTCTGCTCTCCGCAGTTCCCCTGCTACCCACAAGCAAGTTGGGTCCTTCTGTGCTGGCTCTGGGGAGGATGGGCTGGCCTGCATAGTTCCAAGTCCCTGTGGGTCTCTCCAATGAAATCTCCTGTGGGGCTGGGAGTTCCTCCTGCTGTCTCAACCCCCACAGGTGTTTTCAATTAGTGATTTTAGGCTTTATTTCCCTGAGATGGTGGGTTGCACTGTCTGCTCTGAACTCCAGCATTTTTTCCTGGTTTATCCACATGCGAGTGAGGGACTGCCCGGTCCACCAGGCTCGGCCACACTCGGTCCAGGTGGTACAGCTGCAGGTTTCGCTGAGTACACTGGCCACAAGTCTCTCTGGGAAGCTCCACAAACCGCAGTCTCAGTCTTGGTCTCACCGAGCGCTCTCTGCCCTGCTTCGCCCTGCTTACTTGTCTTGAAGAAAGTGTCTTCTTTAACTCCTTGATTATCAGACTTCCACTCAATTCGATTTTCTGTCAGTTCTGGCTGTTTTTGTTTTCTAAATTGCTGATTTTCATCCTTTGGTTGTGGGAGGAGGCACAGTGTGTCTACCTATGCCTCCATCTTGGCCAGAAGTTAATCATTTGATTTTTGTCTTTGCTTTTGTTTATGTGATGTATTACATTTATTGATTACAAATATTGTACCATCCTTGCACCCCTGGGATGAGTCCCACTTAATCGTGGTGTTTGATCTTATTAACGTATTGCTGGTGCGGTTTGCTAATATTTTGTTCAGGACGTTAGCGTCTATGTTCATCAGCAATATTGGCCTGGAGTTTTCTTTCTTTGTTATGTCTCTATCTGTTTTTGGGACTAGGATGATGCTGACTTCATAAAAAGAGTTTGGGAGTCTTTCATATTCTTGCATTTTTTGGAATAGTCTGTGAAGAATAGGGGTTAGTTCTTCTTTAAATGCTTTGTAGAATTCTCCTGTGAAACTGTCAGATCCAGGGCTTTTGTGTTTGGATTTTTTTACTACTGCTTCAATTTCATCAGCTGTTATTTGTCTGTTCAGGTTTTCTGCTTCTTCTTCATTGAGTTTTGGAAGATTGTATTTTTCTAGAAATTTGTCTATTTCGCCTAGGTTTTCAAATTTCTTGCTATATAGATCTTCATAGTAATTTTTTACAATCCTTTGTATTTCTTTGGTATCAGTTGTAATGTCTTCTCTTTCATTTCTGATTGTGTTTATTTGGCTCCTCTCTCTTTATTTTATGAGTCTGCTTAAAGGCTTGTCAATTTGGTTTATCTTTTTTTAAAATTTATTTTCAGAGAGAGGAAAAGGGAGAGAGAAAGAGCAATGTATGGTTGCCTCTCACCAGGGGCCTGGCCCGGAACCCAGGCATATGCCCCGACTGGGAATCAAACCGGGACCCTCTGGTTCCCAGCCCGCGCTCAATCCACTGAGCTACACCAGCCAGGCACTGGTTTATCTTTTTGAAGTACCTGTTCCTGGATTTATTGATCCTTAGAATTGTGCTTTTAGTCTCTATGTTGTTTAATTTTGCTCTGATCCTAGTTACTTCCTTCCTTCTACTTGCTCTGGGATGTCTTTGTTCTTATTCCTCCAGTTTTGTAGGTATAGGAGTAGGTTGTTTATTTGAAATGATTCTGTCTTTTTTCGGTGGGCCTGTATTGCTATGAACTTCCCTCTCAGGACTGCCTTCACTGTCTCCCATACGTTTTGGGTTGTTGTGAGTTCATTTTCATTTGTTACCAGAAACCTTTTTTATTTGTTCCTTGATCTTATTCTTAACCAATTCATTGTTTAATAGCATGCTATTCAATCTCAATGAGTTTGAGTGTTTTTGAGTTTTTTACCTGATGTTGGTTTCTAGTTTCAGTATGTTGTGGTCAGAGAAAATGCTTGATATGATTTCAATTTTCTTGAATTTGTTGAGGCTTGTTTTGTGACCTGTCATGTGGTCTATCTTTGAAAATGTTCCATGTACATTTGAAAAGAATGTGTATTTTGCTTCTTTGGGGTGAAATAGTCTGTGTATATCAGTTAGATTCTTTTGATCTATGACATTGTTCAATGCCACAATATCTTTGTTGATATTTTGTTTGGAAGATCTATCCATTTTTGACAGTGGGGTGTTAAAATCCCCTACTATAATTAGGTTGCTGTCAATATATTTCTTGAAGTCCTTCAAGATTTTCTTTACGTATTTGGGTGCTCCTATGTTGGGTGCATATATATTTACAATGGTTATGTGTTCTTCGTGAAGTCTTCCCTTGAGTATTATGAAGTGACCTGGGTCTCTTTTTATGGCCCTTTTTTTTGAAGTCTATTTTGTCTTATATGAGTATTGCCACCCCGGCTTTTCTTTACTGTCCATTTGCTTGAAATATTTGTTTCCAGTCCTTCACTTTCAGTCTGTGTAGGTCTTTTGTCCTGAGGTGGGTCTCTTGTAGGCAGCATGTGTGTGGGTCATGCTTTCTTATCCATTCAGCTATTCTATGTCTCTTGATTGGAATATTTAATCTGTTTACGTTTAAGGTTATTATTGATAGGTACTTATTCATTGCCAATTTTTTTTTACCTGTGTTCCTCTCTCTCTCACTCTTTTCCTTCCATTCCTTAAAGCAGTCCCTTCAGCATCTTTTGCAGAGCTGGTTTGGAGGAAGTGTATTCTTTTAGACTTCTTTTGCCTGGGAAGCTCCTTATTTGGCCTTCCATTTTAATTGAGAGTCTTGCTGCGTAGATTAATCTTGCTTGCAGGCCTCTGGTTTTCATTACTTGAAATATTTTGTGCCATTCCCTTCTGGCTTGGAGCCTTTCCATTGAGAAGTCGGCCGCTAGCCTTATCAGGGCTCCCATGTATGTTACTTCCTGTTTCTCCCTCGCTGCCTTTAAGATTCTCTCTTAAAAATGGAATTTTGCCATTTTAATTATGTGTCTTGAAGTGGGCCTGTTTGGGTTCCTCTTGATTGGGACTCTCTGTGTTTCCTGGATTTGTGTGACTTTTTCTCTCATCAAATTAGGGACGTTTTCCATCATTACTTTTTCCAAACAGGTCTTCTAACCCTTGCTCTTCTTCTCCTTCTGGTATCCCTATTATACAGATATTGTTATGTTTCATGTTGTCTTGCAGCTCCCTTACCACCTGCTCATCCTTTCTGAGTCTCCTTTCCTTTTCTTGATTTATCTGGGTGTTTTTTTCTATTTTGTCCTACAGCTTGCTGATTCGATCCTCTACTTCATCTAGCCTGGTTGTAATTCCTTCTAATGTGTTTTTTATTTCTGAGATTTTATTCATTTCTGCCTGGTTTTTGTTTATAGTTTCTATTTCCTTTTTAATGCTGATGTAGTACTCATTCAGTTTCTTGTAGCTGTTTGTGAGTTCCTCAAGCATCTTTATAACCATTAATTTGAAATTTATATCTGATAGTTTGGTAACTTCCATTTCCGTTTCCATTTACATTCCGTTTAGCTTGCTTAGTGGGGAGTCTTCCATTCCTTTTGATTGCATGTTCTTTGTTTTTCTTCACATTTTAGGTGACTCTTTTTTGGGTTATTTCTGCACTTCCTGATATTTTAGTTTGCTAGCTGTCTTTGTAGGGCCAACATCTATGGTAGCAATTCTATGAGGTTGAGTGGAGCAGTCTCTTTGATCTCCTTGTTTGGACACTCTTGGTTTGCCCTTTCTTCTGTTTGTGTGGCCTCTCTTGTTGTACTTGTGTTTTACCTTTGGCAGTTCCTTTGTTGGTGGTTTTTCTCCTCCAGCAAGTATACTGAGGTTTTCAGCTTAGACCTATTCTTGTTTGTGATAAGTGGCAGGGGGTAAGCAAAATGGATTAAGACAACAGGAGAGTATTTTATGGAATTTAAAGTGCCAGCTATTAGAGAAGTGATAGGAGATCCTTTGGATAAGTATAGCAGTTAATGGTGATTATTCACCCAGCTAGCCACTTTTTATAAATGGTGAAAGAGAGATAAGAGTCTTGTTATAGGGGAGGAGGATTGTAAGTTGAATCCAGAAAACAGAGTGCTTGTGCAAGGTTATATGATGAGATATAGTGAGAGTAAAGGATAGAAAGTAAGTATAGTGTGAGAGAGAATAGAGTTAACCACAATAATATTATGCTCAGGATTAAAGTGAAGTGGGCTAAGATCATGGAGGGTTGCTATGTAGTATGTACAATTGTATGGACCTACAATTATTTAATATAGTACTGGAACAACAGTAATATGACAAGAAATATATGATTTGGATAAGCGGAATAGAAAGTACGTGATGAAGCGTTTTGTGTTTTTGGAATATGGGTGAAGTGAAAGATGGAAAATTAAAATACAATAAAGAGAGAATAAGAAAACCAGTCAGTCAATGCAATTAAACAGGGAAATAAAACAAGGAAAACTAAACATAAGGAAGAGAAATTTTAAAAAACTAATAAAATAAAGGTGGTAAAAATAATGACAATATAATAATAATACACAAAGACAATAAAATGCCTGCTCTATGGGACAGCAAAGTGACATTTGTCTCAGCTTCTCAGTTTTGCCTTGTCCTGCCCCTTTTGAACTGTCTCTGGACCCTTTGTAACTCCGAGTCTTATTGTCTCACTTGGGGGAAGGGAAAAAAGGGGGAAAAAATAGGATCCAAAAAGGAAAAAAAAAAAAAGATAATAATAGGCCTCCTGCTGACTTTAAACCTGTTCAGCGAGTTCTGTTGGTCTTCTTAGATGCCACAGGAAGAGAGGTGCTGGGCTTCGCTTTTCTCCCTTATCATGGTTTTGAAGTATGGGGACCAGCTCTGGGTTGCAATATTCACAGTTTCATGGACTCTGGCCCAGGTCCCCCCTCAGCTGCTAGGCTCAAATCAGCCACTCAGCTGCTCATAGAGTGAGTCAATCACCAGCACGGAGCCTAAGACAAGCGGGGCGCATGGCTTTGCTCAGCCACTCACTCTGGGCGCTCAGTGACAGACAAGGGGGGCGCATGGTTCTGATCAGCTACTGTACCTGGGTGTGCAGCACAAGACAAGCAGGGCTTATGGTTCTGCCTAGCTACTGTCTCTGGGCATGCAGTTTGAGACAACTGGGGCACGCGGTTCTGCACAGCCATTCACTCTCAGCATGCAGTGAGAGACAAGCAGGGCTCACGGTTATGCTCAGCTACTGTCTCTGGGTGCTCAGTGCAAGACAAGTGGGGTGTACAGTTCTTCTCAGCCACTCATGCTGGGCGCGCAGCTGAAATCACCCACAGGGCACACCATTCTCTGCTGGGGAGTTCCTTACAAAGCAGCTGCCTGTAGTTCTTAAGAAGCCCACGGCTTTTTACACAGCCCAAATTTCCAACCAGTCCAGAGACTATCCAAATCAGGGTCTGACACAGCCCAACTTATGCTTTCTCCAGGTGTCACCCAGCACCCCAATTTCTCTGGTGCCAGCGTCCACAGTACCAGTGGATGTGTACCGCCTCTGTGTGTCTCCCACTTCCTCTCTTTACCCCCCAGCGACTTCCAACATCCAGGTCCCTCCTGGTGCCAGGCTATCCTCACTGCTCTGGTAGGAGAGGGAGCTGGTGCTCTAACTCTCCTCCAAGTATCCAGTGGCAGGCACTGGGATGGGTGCTGCAGCAGCCCTGGTCCTGCGCAGATCCCAGGGACCTTACCATCCCAGTGCAATCTCGTCACCATCTGTTTTTCAATGTCCTCTGCAATTTTTGGCCTCCAAACTTCATATAAGCTGGGATTTCATTGGCTGTTCACTCTGTTCCTCAGAAGATCAGGTAGGTGTTCCAGCTGGGCACAGGGAGAACTGGGCTCTGCTCGCACCAACCTCACCACCATCTTCCCACTACATTTTTATTTCCTTCTTCTTCTCCTTAAAGAAGACCATTTAACATTTCATATAATACTGGTTTGGTGGTGATGTATTGCTTTAGTTTTTTCTTGTATGGGAAGCCCATCCGTCTTTCAATTCTAAATGATAGCTTTGCTGGGTAGAGTAATCTTGGTTGTAGGTACTAGCTTTTCATTACTTTGAATATTACTTGCCACTCCCTCTAGCCCAGAAAATTTCTTTTGATAAATCAGCTGACGGTCTATGGAGACTTTCTTGTAGGTAAGTAACTGCTTTCCTCTTGTTGCTTTTAAGATTCTCTGTCTTTAACCATTAGAATTTTAATTATATTCTGGTGGGGTGGGCCTCTTTGAGTTCATCTTGTTTGGGATTCTCTGTACTTCCTTGACTTCTATGTCTATTTCCTTCAAAAAGTTAGGGAAGTTTTCTTTTATTATTTTTTCAAATAGGTTTCCAATTTCTTGCTCTCTTCTCCTTTCAGCATCCCATGATGTAAATGTTGGTATGCTTTAAGTTGTCCTAGAGGCTCCTTACACTATCCTCATTTTTTTAAATTCTTTTTTCTGCTTGCTTTTATGATTGGTTGTTTTTTGCTACCTTATATTCCAAATCACTGATTTGTTGCTCAGCTTCATCCACTCTATTGTTGATTCTTTAAATTGTTCTTCATTTCACTTAGTGTATCCTTCATTTCTAACTGGTTGCTTTTTATGGTTTCCATGTCCTTTTTTATGCTATTGAAGTTCTGAGTTCATCTGCTCTTCCCCTAAGTTCATTGAGCATCCTTATAACCAGTGTTTTGAACTTTGTGTCAAGTAGCTTGCTTGTCTCCATTTTGTTTAGATATTTTTCTGGTATTTTGTTCAGTTCTTTCACTTGGGCTATGTTTCTTTGTCTCCTAATTTTGGCAGACTCCCTGTGTTTGTTTCTATGCATTAGGTAGAGCTCCTACATCTCCCAAGCTTGGTAGAGTGGCCTAATATAGTAGGTGTCCTATAGGGCCCGGTGGCATACTCTCTTCTTTTACTCAAGTTGAGCCTTGATTGCTCTTAGCACATCCAAGATCACACACTATCTGTGTTCTGTCTGGGGTCACACAGCATATGCTGCAAAGTGATCTTCAAATGGCTAAAGGGTATTCATGCTTCTCACCTTGGGAAATGTAGCCCTAATGTTTCACATCTAAGAGAGAAAAGCTCCCGTGGAACATGGGACGGCAAGCAGGACCCACATGTATGACATTGGAATTTCCTGTGGGAAATCAGGATAGTCTGTTTCTTAGAATCAAAGCTTGTTCTTGCTAAGATCTCCCTCCCCCCCAGATCAAAAGAACTTATGCTAATGCATGCCTAGCCTCCTTAGACCCATGTTTTCTTTCCATTTGCATATCTCTCCTTTTGATGTGCCTTTCTGGATGTCTACCACCTAACTTGAGTCTACAATCTATGCATAGTTAATGAAGACCATTTGATGTAATGTGCCCTAGAACAACAATAAAAGCTGGTCAAGACAATGCTCGAGGCCTCTCCTATATGATAAGGGAGGGGTCGTGTGGTCCTGGATTTTCTAGTCCAGTGTATTCCTGGTGAATTTATTCATGCACCTGCCATAGCATACGAATCCTGCTGGCCAGAATTTGTGACAAATGGCTTCCTCTTGTGCTGGGCTTGGAAGTGCCCAGGCATGGCCAAGTTGTGAGCCAAGGCCAGCTGCTGCTGGTGCCAGGCCTGGGGCAACTTTGTGAGAAGTATGGGTCCGCTGAAGCCAGATGCTGCTTGTTTGAGACAATTTCTTGGAATTTGAAGCAAGGGCCAAGACAAACCATTTGTATACAAAAGCCACTGGAAACATCTTGGTTTGGCCCACAGGTTGGGTGGGGCAGGGCCTCAGGAAATTATCAGGGTGGGTCAAACAGTTTCAGCCAGGTAGGTGGAATCTCGGATACGGAGCCCCCCTGCTGGCTCTGAGGCTCTGTTGGGGGAGGGTTCAGAAAAGGAACAGTGGCATCTGCCAGCACTTCTGTCTGAAAGAAAGCTGCTCCGCAGCTCTCGCCCTGATGCCAGGCAATTCAATTCCTTCTCACATGTCTCTGGTATCTTTTAACCTGCTGCCCCTGTGCTGGATCTCAAAGCAAGTGAGTCTGAGTAAGTCTGTACATTAGCCATTTAAAAGAAACTTCCAGGGATTCCAGCAGTTTCTGTCTTTCAAAGCCTCAATCCCTACTGGTTTTTATAGCTTTAAGTTATGGAGAATTTTCTTCCTGGCACTGGAACCCTTGGCTGGGGTACTTGTTGTGGGGCTGGGACCCTCTTCTCCTGACATATCCCTGCTGAGTTTTATCTACCACATGTGGTTGTGGAATCACAGCCTGTTCCACATCTCCACCTCTCCTACCAGTCGTGATGTATTTTGTCTTTAATTCCATAATTGTAGAACTTCCATTCAGCTCAATTTTTGATGGTTCAGAATTATGGTTGTTCTATAGTTTAGTTATAATTTTGATGTGGTTGTGCAAGGAGACAAGCTGTGTTTATCTATACCACCATCTTGACCAGAAGTACCCCGCTCACTCAGGCTTAAGAGGTGTTTGTCCATCTCTCACCCACTGCCTGTTGAATTGGCCCCTTGTTGTTCCTGCTTCTACATGCTGTTACTGGCTGTCCATTGTCCCTGGCTGCACCTTTTTGTCTTATGGCTTCAGCTTATTGCTGGCTTAGCTTTTTTTATGGCTTTAATGGGGCTGGGACTTTTTAGCTTCTACTTTTTAAAAACTGTCTACGTCAGCGTCAAAGTCTGGACAGAATTGAAAAGGTTAGTTAGCTGCTTTCCTTCTAATGTGTACAGAACTTTCCTTTCAGACAGCCTACAGAATAGCTGCCCTAGGATCAGATGCCATCCTACACTTGGTGTATTCTTTAGCTATTGCTATATAGCATATCACCACAAAATTAGCAGCTCAGAACGAAACACTTTTATCTCACATATTCTGGAGCTCTGGAATTCAGTCATATCATAGCTCAGTCCTCTGCTCAGGTGTCACAGGCTGGTGATACCTGATAGACTAGGTTCTTTTCTGGAAGCTTGACCAAGGAAGAATCAGCCTCCAAGCTCACTCAAATTGTTGGCAGAATGAATTTCCTTAATGTGGAAAACTGGGGGTCCATACTCTTGCAGGTGTTTAGCTGGAGGCCACCCTCAATTCCTGAAGGTTTCTTATAGTTACTACAGGCCATCTGCAGTTCCTTGCCATGTGAGTGAGCCACATAGCTGTTTCATCAGGCCAGGTAGAGATATCTCTAGAATGAGTCTGGAAGCATGACAGAGTCTAATGTAATGTTACATAGTCAAAGAAGAAGTATTATCCCATCATTTTTGCCTCATTCTATTGGTTAGACATGTTACCAGACAGGGACCTGGCCCTGAGTGGGTCTGCCTAGGGCCTTTCTGTAGTGCCTGGGTTCTTGACTTCATGTAGCAAAAATTTCACAACACAAGTCCAGGTGACTGTGAGGATATATTTATTGAAGCTGAGGACAGCGAGACAAGGAAGGGCTGAGGGTAGAAGAAATAAGGGAGAGCCTAAGCTGGGCTGCCTTAGTTCACTGGGAAGTCAAAGAAAAGGACCTTGGGGACAGGTTCAGGGAATTCCCTGGCACCAAAGAATTGCTCCATTGGTTGCAAGCCTTGTGGGGTCCCTTAGAATGTAGGAGATGTATGCCTATGGGTGAAGAAGAAGGGGAAGGAAATGGGTCAGGGAATGGTGCTGGCTGCTCCGCAGGGGGAGCTCATGCACTGGGTCCTTCCATGTCTCTCTTGCAGGTGGGAATCTTGGGAGAGTTCTCGGGGGAGGGTTTCAGCAGAATATTCATCAATTTTCCAGGTGTGGTCTTTCAGGGCCATGGTCTCTACTGATTGGTCAGTACCTGGGCAGGAGGTCATTAGTCATTGTAGCTGGCCCTGGTGTTGCCCACCTGATTTTGCTGCTTTTCTGGGTCAGGAGCTGAAATACAACTGAGACCTGGATGTTATTTCTAGGGAGGTGACCTTCTGTATCTCTGTAAATTGCTTAGCCAGTTCATTCAGCCATCTATCTCGGATTCCCTATTTCACTTGTGATGGCTTACTGGCATGTCTCAGAAGAAAATCACAGGTCCTGCCCTCATTCAAGGAAAACGAATTGTACAAGGGCACAAACAACAGGGGAGGGGTCATAAGAGGTCATCCTACAGTCTGTCTGACACACTTAATATAGGTGCATTTAGGGTAGGGACAGTGATACAGAATGTGGTGACTGGAGGAGAATGATGCTGAGTTTGGCTGGGTAATAAACAGATGAAGGTTATGAACACAGCAGTATAAGCAGGTTCAAAGCTTTGTATCCCTTATGTGTAGCTCATTTACTCTATATAATCAGATTGAGATACATAATGTTATTCTCATTTTATGAATGAGTGAACAGGAAAACACTAAGATCTCCCTGGCTAGGGAGTTGGCCAAGGGGAGTATCTGAACCTAAAGGAAACACAAAAAGTTATTTGCCTTTCTCTAGATAACCACCCAACAGATGTGGTATCTTTCGGTGTCTTTGCTCAATGTTGTGTGCACAACATCATTTTCAAGATTCCACAATATTCAAAAGCCCCTGAAACTGGCTGGGGGCTTGAATATTTGAGAAGTGTGGAAGGTTCATCCTGGCCAAAGCACAAGGAGGCTGTCTTCAGAACACCAAGTTCAGTGGATGGGAATTCTAATACCTAACAACACAACCGGGGGTGACAAATCTATTTTCCTTCAAGTGTGAGGAACTGGAGACTTGGGTGAATATAGCAATAGAGACTATCCGTCCCTAGCAACTAAGGCCAATTCAAATTTTGTCCATTTGCTTTGATGTGTTTGTAATTATACTCAGTAAATATTTATTGAATCCTTCCTGTTGATGGGAGATATAAAGATGAGTTATCTCTCCACCTACTACAAACTAGACAAAGTAATGCTAAACAGAGGTACTGAAGAAGTTCCATGGAATTATCCTGCAGGGTGTGGAAAGGAGAGGACAAGGAAGGTTTTTTTAAAAGTATAATTTTCTTTTGTGGACCCTGAAAAAGAAGATACCTACTAAGAAGGGCTCCTTTTGGCTAACTAGGCTCAACTTCAAAAATAAAAACCAAAACAAAAAACAAAGCCTAGCACCCACTTCTACACGGCCTCTCACACACTTCCGGTAGAGGCCTACACTGAATTATTTGCTTCTGCACTATGCTGCCTGCCTGCCTGCCTGCCATCTGAGTCAGCCCTCATAAAGGAGTTCCTGGATTCCTAAATATTTCAAACATTAGGAATGAGGCTTTAGCTGTCTAAATGGAGCTGCACAGTTACATCCCATCAATATCTTTACAAACCAATCAGAGCAGCTCATTTCTGACCAACCAGGACGTGCCTTTTAGACCAAACTGTGAGAATTTGGAGTCTTAATTTGCATGAGAATGGACCAATTAGGGACCAAGGACCGGGCACTTCATCCATATAGGCCAGCTCCCCTCTGGCTTTCAGAGCACACTTTCCCTTTCCTCTAGAAGACTATGATTTTCTGGCTGAGCTGAAATACCTACAATGTTTTGTTTGAGCAGACCAACCCAAACCAGAGCAGACTGGCACAGAATGGAACAGAGAGGAGGCGACCAGCAGGGAGCAGAGCTGTCTAGCTGGAGAAGGCCTGGACCCAGGGCTGCCTGGTCCCAGAGTTGTTCTATAGCCACGCTGTTTTCACAGCCCTGGTGTGTCACAATTGCGCTGTTCTGCACTGAATAAAGTTTCCTTTTCACTGCACCCCAAATTGGAGATTCATGTTGGCACTGAATTTCCACCAATGACCATTGATTGCCAATTTCCAGGTGGGCATTTTGGAATTGGTAGCACTCTACCAGGTTGAGTGCCTGAAGGTTGAGGCCTTATAGAAAACACTTTAGGCAGGGCAAAACCCTGGAGCCATGGAGAATTGGTGGCAGTATTGTTGAAAGAGGCATCCATTGTTTGGAGAAGTCAGAAGGACTAAATTATTAAGGCCTTTGAATACTGTGGTTAGAGGTTTGGAGTATGTTGTAAGGTTATTAGAATGTTGTGCATGGGAAGCACTCAGATTAATGCTTTAGAAAAACTGTAGAGGACAGATTGGGGGTAGAGAGTGGTGGCAGCACTACTGTAATTCATACAAGAAATCATGAAAGCCTGATCCAAGGCTATGGAAGGGACTGGAAATGGGATAGAGAGATACACATGGTGACTTTGGAATGTGGAAGAGTGGAAACAAAAATAAAACTAAGGGCAGACAAAAGTGTACTTCCAGTCACGATGGAGGCATAGGTAAACATGCTTCATCCCCACACACAACTAAGGAAAAATTATAAGTAGACACAATACAAATATCAAGCAGATTTACTGAAAATAGAGTTGTATGGAAGTCCAACAACAAAGGATTGAAAGAAGCCACATTCATCCAGAAGGATAGGAGGGGCAGAACACATAGTGACGCAGACACATGGTGGAATGGGTAGTCCCACATTTATGGTGGATAAAATCATGAAGGATACTTCAGGAGCAAGCGAGCACAGACCCAGACTAGACCACCCAGCCCAGGGTTCCAGCACCAGAGAGGTAAGTCTCCATTATTTCTGGCTATAAAAAGCAGTGGATGTTGGGGCAGTGGAAGAAACTGCAAGCTTCTCAGGAGATTCCTCTTAAAGGGCCCGCAAAGGTCTCAGGACTTACGCAGACCCACCACCTCTGGGATTCAGCACCAGGGCAACAGCTGGAAGGGCACAGGTGGCATATGTGAAGACAGGGAGAAAGTGAAGTGACTGGAAACAGGGTGAGTGCCAGGAGACAGCTTCCTTCCAGGCAATCTCCAGAGCCCAGGCAGTGGCACTGTCCCCTCTCTGAGCCTCCCACACACAAAGCCACAAAGAAGTGAAACAAGTTGGCCTGCCCTGGTGATTACCTAAGGCCACCACACAATTTACAGGTGTCTTTTCTACAATAGGCCACTCTACTAAGTCAAGGAGTAAAAGCAGCTCTACCTAATACAAAGAAACAAACACAGGGAGGCTGCCAAATTGAGGAGACAAAGAAATATGGCCCAAATGAAAGAACAGAACAAAACTCCAGGAAAAGAACTAAATGAAATGGTGATAAGCAACCTAAGAGATGCAGAGTTCAAAACACTGGTTATCAGGGTGCTCACAGAAATAATTTGGTACTGCAACAGGATAAAAAAGAAAGACCCAGGCAAAAATGAAGGTGGCATTAAGTGAAATAAAGAAAAATCTATAGGGAACCAACAGTGGAGGGGATGAAGCTGAGAATCAAATCAACAATTTGGAACACAAGGAAGGAAAAATATTCAACAGTAGAAGAGTAAGAAGAAAAAAGAATTTAAGAAAAACAAAGATAGGCTTAGGAACCTCTGGGAAATCTTTAAATGTACCAACATCTGAATTAGAGGGGTACCAGAAGGAGAAGAGAAAGAGCAAGAAATTGAAAACTTCTTTGAAAAATAATGAAAGAAAAGTTCCCTAATTTGGTGAAGGAAATAGACATACAAGTCTAGGAAACACAGAGAGACCCAAACAAGTTGGACCCAAAGATGACCACACCAAGGCACATCATAATTAAAATGCCAAAGTTTAAAGATAAAGAATCTTAAAAGCAGCAAGAGAAAAAGCAGAGAGTAACCAAAAAGAAGTTCCCATAAGACTGTCAGATGATTTCTCAAAAGACACTTTGCAGGTTAACAGTCAGTGGCAAGAAACAAAGTGATGAAAAGTCATGACCTACAACCTAGATTACTCTCTCCAGCAAAGATATCTTTTAGAATGGAAGGGCAGATAAAGTGCTTCCCAGACAAGGTAAAACTAAAGGAGTTCTTCATCACCAAGCCATTAATATATGAAATGTTAAAGTGACCTATATAAGAAAAAGAAGATCCAAACTATGAACATTAAAATGGCAACAAATTGCCCGGCTGGTGTAGCTCAGTGGATTGGGCGCGGGCTGGGAACCAGAGGGTCCCGGTTCGATTCCCAGTCGGGGCACATGCCTGGGTTGCGGGCCAGGTCCCCAGTGAGGGCCGTGTGAGAGGCAACCATATATTGATGTTTCTCCCTCCCTTCTCCTCTCTCTGAAAATAAATAAATAAAATCTTTAAAAACAAAAAACATTAATTAAAAAAATGGCAACAAATTCACAACTATCAACAACTAAATCTGAAAAACAAACTGAGCAAACAAGCGGAAGAGGAACAGAATCATAGATATGGAGATGATTTGGAAGGTTATCAGCTGGTGGGGGGAAGGGAAGAATGGGGTCGGAGTTGGGGGAAAGGTGCAGGGATTAAGAAGTACAAATTGGTAGGTACAAAATAGACAGGAGGATGTTAAAAATAGTGTAGAAAATGGAGTAGCCATAGAACTTATATGCATGGCCCATGGATGTGAACTAAGAGAGGGGATTGCTGGAAGGAACGGGGATACAGGACCAAGCAGGGTAATGGCGAAAAACTGGGACAACTGTAATATTATAATCAATAAATGTATTTTAAAAAAAAACAATAAAGGCAGAGAGGATGGCGATATTAACCAAACCCAGAATACAGTTGGGGCAGAGATTATGCAAATCAATAAAGATGTTCAAAATGTTAACTTTCAGGGGCTTGTAAGGCATCTATGGTTCACAGGTATGATAGTAGGTGGAACTGCAGGTGTACCACTACAAGACAGCTACCATGCAGATAAAATTGATTCTTTCAAGAATGATAATTAAAACTCAGAGTAAATTTAACCAGTTAGGAAGGTAATATAGCATTAAAACAGGGTTGGAGCCTTGGCAAGTGCTACACAGTATTTGTGAAGCAGGAAATATAATGGAGATTGGTAAGTATAAGAGTATAACCAGGAGAGAGCGTGGTTATAGAGGCCAAGGGAAGAACGTTTTTTTTTTTTGTTTTTTTTTTAAAGATTTTATTTATTTATTTTCAGAGAGAGGAGAAGGGAGGGAGAAAGAGCGATGTATGGTTGCCTCTCACATGGCCCTCATTGGGGACCTGGCCCGCAACCCAGGCATGTGCCCCGACTGGGAATCGAACCGGGACCCTCTAGTTCCCAGCCCGCGCTCAATCCACTGAGCTACACCAGCCGGGGGAAGAACGTTTTAAGGAGGAATTATTATCAATAAGCTAGACAAGATGAGAACAAATGACCACTGGGGGAAGTTGATAGGTCACCAGCAAATTTCTTTGGCAGGAGCAGAATCCATCAAGTGTGGAGACTGGACTGCGCCTAGAGGAGAGAGAAGACTAAAGTATATTACAGCAGTACTTTCAGAAGATTTGACATGGGGAGAAAGTGAGAAAGGAAAAAACCTTAAGAAAAGAGGAGGGGTATTTGTGATTCATCCTAGCAGTTATCTTACACAGCTTTCTGTCATAGGAAGGAAGGAATTGAGCCCTGTTTATTTCTTAACTACTCACAAATTTTCAGGCCTAAATTACCACCCGGGAGATGTAGGAGTGGGAGGGCAGGATACATAATGTTTATTATCAGATCCAAATTTTGCTACAGCAGCTTTGGGTAAGACTTCTGCAAGTGTATAAACTCTTAACTTTCCACTCCTTACCTATTGCCCCAACAAAACAACACCATCCCCGTTCGGTTCTTTGTAATCTGGAAAAATTGAGCAGGTCCACAGTGCCCAAGTCCAGTGCCAGGAACCGGTCTCCGAGCTGGCCTGCTTTAACCAGGGGTGCTCGGCTCTGGGGCGCGCAAAACCCGACGCCCCGGTCCTTCCACGATGCTCAAGCTTTGCCTTATGTGGCCTTCGGTGACATCAAGTCCCACATGCAGCGCGGCGAAGCAAACCTCGTCGGGAAGACCTTCACCCTTATGGCCTCTTCGCCTGCTGCAGCAGGCCTCCATTACCCTATTCCCGTGCCGTACTTCAATCGGGAAAATGAAAGCTAGTGCCTTTAGTTGAAGCAAAGGGGCGTGACCCACTCTTTTTACTACGCAAGGGGAAAAAGGAGAGCCGGGTCTCCACACTGTAGAAGAGTTGCCTCGCAGAATCGCCAAAAGGTTCCGCACAACCCCGCCTCCTAGTGCCAGGGACTACGTTTCCCAGGGGCCTCCGCGGCCTCGAGGGACCGACCCGTCCGCTCTCCCGCTCACACTGGCGGTGACTGGCTTTCCGGAGGGGGGCGGGGTTTGCCCCAGCCAATAGAGGAGGGGCTCGTTACGGCGGCGGAAGCCGCGGCGCTGTGCTCAGTGGTGGAGAGCAGGGTGGTCGCAGCTCGGTGGCGGCGGCGGCGGCAGCAGTGGGTACGAATCCGAAAACGTTGGCCTCACGGGCTGAAAGCGCACGGGAACGAGCTCGGGGCGGCGTGGGGGCCACTCGGCGCAGCGCCCAGGTAATGGCGGGACAGGACCCCGGGAGGGGAGGGGAGGAGACGAGGGGGCGGGGCGGTGGAGTAGGGCTGCAACGTCCCTCGCGCTGCATGTACCCCGGGAAGGACCAGCGGTGCCACATCTTCCGCGCCTCAGATACAGGCTCTGTGGCGAGCTGTGCAAGGCATTTGGGCTGTCGGCAGGGGCCAGGTGTCCTGCAGCAAGGAAGGGAGAGACACTAGGTGGATTTAGTCATGTGTGAGCCTTCGTGGGGAAGCGGAGCGGCCGGGGCGGGAGGTGGGCAGGCATCCGGAGACTTTGGCTCTCTGAGCAGTTTAAAGTGACTGTCCACATCCGGGCCCTGCGTCCGCAGCTTTTAGACCCCCTACGAGGCGGGCCCTGCCGGATCTCCGCCCATCCTCTCCTGGAACGTTAGTCTTTCACTGCCATTGGCTCCGTCTCGAGAAGGTTGGAACTGTCACTGCGAGGTTCGCGCCTGTTTGGCTAGCAGTCAGCAGGAGGGTGGGGCGGGATCTGAGCGCGCAGGTCGCCGCGGATTGGGGCCAGCCTTCAAGTGACGCGCCCGTCGTGGGGCTAATGGGCGGGCGGGGGAATTAGGGGTAGGTTCGGGCCCAGCGGTGTCCGGGGGTACCTGTGAGCTGGCGAGAGGCTGAACTGAGGCGCTCTCCGGAGCCCCCCGCAGCCACCGAGATGCGCCCTCCGTGGCACCTCCAGCCTGGCGAGATGGGAGCGGTGGGCGGTATCGGCAGGTAAACAAACCCACAGTTTGTCCTGGGGCTCACAAGAACGTCTCTTCCCCGCCCTCAGACGTAGTCTCAGACCCAGGTGGCTGGAAACCTATTCTCCGATCTCAGCGGGGGGCTTTGGGGTAGGGTGGGGTTGTGGCGAATGGGGTTGTTCTTGGGAAAGTGGGAGTCGATTTAAGAGAAGGCGGTGAAGGTCTCGGGTCCCTTTGGCTCAGTGGGGGTCTGAAAGGATGAGAAGGAAATCCGTAAATGGAGGCCTGTGCAGAAAAAAGCATTCGAGAATTCTTTTTTGGATTAGGTCTTAATGTAAGGTTTCTGATTCTTAGGACAGGACATCTCTGATTCCTCCTAAGACATACTGATGTCAGTGCTGTTTACCTTGGTGTGAGGGTTAAGCCTTTCAAAGGGATTTGACATTTTTCATAAAATTTTCCACAGATATATATTTATTGCATTTATGTATTGTAGCTGTTGTACAGGATTCAGTGTTGACTTCTGGTGTGGCAACCCACAAGTATTTATGGAGGGTCAGTATCCCCCAACACCAAATAAACGATTTTACTATTAATTGAACTTACGTACTTCCAGAAATTACAGAACCGAGATCATTTGGGCACTGTATATTGACCACCAGTAATATAGATAAATGATGCTACTTTTGCTTGAGGAAAAATAGCAGTACTAAAGATGCTTTAGTTTTTTGTTATAGATTCTAATCTCAGAATCCAGTAATAACTATATGACTGTGTGCACTGCAGGTGGAAATGAGTTCTCAACAGTTTCCTCGGTTAGGAACTCCTTCCACTGGGCTAAGCCAGGCTCCTTCACAGATTGCAAACAGTGGTTCTGCAGGATTGATAAACCCAGCAGCTACAGGTGAGATCTGTGATATTCTTCTATGTTACTTCCTGATTTAAGAATATTGCCAGTTTTCTAATTAGCAGATTCCTTCTGGGATTTTAGTAAATACTAGGTTATCAAATTTAAAGAAAATATATATTATAATTCTTGTTTAAATTTGAACATTTTTTCCTTCCTGTTTTAATCACTTCAGTCACATGTCCTAGAGTGTAAATGAAAGTTACAGTAAAGCATGCCTACAAGAATTATTTTAAAAATGTATTAATGTCTTCTCATTTAGTTAAGGCCCAGAGATATGGTCATAAGAGCCCAATGGTGTATAAGGCGTAGAACTTGCTTTAGAGAACAGGAAAGCTGCTAAACATCCTATCTACAATATGCCAGACAGTCCCTCACAACAAAGAATCCAGTTAACAGTGCTGAAGTTGAAGAACTCCGAATAGTTTCGTTCTCTCTAGATATCATAAAAAAAGCACTGCAAAGTAGAAAAAAGTGCTCCCTTTTCTGTTTCTTTTTGTTCACTGTCACTGCTGTGTTCATTATCATGGTAAATGGTAACACTGTATACTCATTGCTCAAACCAGGAACTCAGGCATCATCTTTAATTACCCTCTCTTTGTCTCTTGCCTATAAGCTGTGACCCTTTCTCTAATGTTCCAGCCTTATTTTCCCTTGCTTTGCTTCCCTTCTGCCAACTCAGTTTTTGTTACAAATGTATTTCAGTTATGTTTAGTCTTGACGTAACTTTAAGCTACTCTGTGCCTCCTGCATAATAAGTAGCTACTCATATTTTCCAAAGCCATGATAAAAAGTTCTCACCTCTCTTGACCTTGAGAATTTATGCATACATTCTGTTCCTTTTGCCACAACCTTCCTTCTACCTTTCCACCACACTCATTCATCTGGGTAGTTCCTGTTCTTCTTGAGGTGCTGAATCAGATGTCACTTCTCTAGGAAGCCTTTGCTGACTCCCATCATCCACATTTGAGGGTAGGACATCCTAGAATGAAAGCCAGGATCATGTCTGTCTTACACACTTTTGTATGTTTTGTACATGCTGTAGTGCAGGGCACAGAGTAGGGGTCAACATGTTCTTATGGAGCCACTTACAAGTGCCTTACTCCTTAAATAATTTTGAAACAATTTCATCCTTGGTATAAGTTCACAACAGAATAATTTAAAAGAGCATAGCTAAGAAGAATATTTTCAAACATCTCTTCTTTACAAGGAATTATATTGCTTATTTGAAAGGTTGTCAGCAATAATTGCCCTCAGATTTTGTTGAGAAGAAAATCATTGACTTAGACCAAAATTGTCTATAATTACAATTCTGATAGTGTTTTCTCCTCATTTGCTCCAAAAAAAAAAAAAAAAAAAAGCCCCTGTAAGCAATACTTCCTATTGTTCTTATCAGAAGAAGTAGTTTAAGAGCTTGAGCATATCAGGACTTCGAATACATGTTCCAAGTTCAGAAGTAAAGATTACAATAATTCTCTACTTCAAGATTCTTTTATGGTAAAAATAAACTGAAATTGAGATCTCCAAATGTCTGGAAGGAAATAATAAATGGTTCCAAGAATAGCTTAATGGGAGATAGTACATTATATGATTTTTTAAAATCCTTGCAGGGGATATGTTTATTGATCTTTATTATTTTGGAGAAAGGTTTTTTTTTTTTGTTATTTTTATTGTATTTCTTCCCATTACCATTTATCCCCCTTATATACTCCACAGCCCATAGTCACCATACTGTTGTCCATGAGTCCTTTTTCCTTTTTGCTCAATCCCTCTACCTCTTATCCCCCCACCACCCTATGAGTTATCCACAGACTCATAGAGCTATCCACCTGCTCTATGAGTCTGTTTCTACTTGTTAGTTCAGTGTATTTATAGACTCCACATATGAGTGAAATCATATGGTATTTGTTTTTCACTGACTGGTTTATTTCGTTTCTTAAAATGCTCTCCAGATCCATCCATGCTGTTGCAAAGGGTAAAATTTTCTTCTTTTTTTATGGCCAAATAGTATTCCATTCTGTAAATGTCCTGTAGTTTTATCCACTCATCTACTGATGGACACTTGGGCTGCTTCCATATCTTGGCTATTATAAGTAACACTGCAGTGAATATAGGGGTTCATATATACTTTCAAATTAGTGTTTTGGGTTTCTTTGAATAACTTCCCAGAAGTGGAATTGCTGAGTCATAAGGCAGTTCCATTTTTCATTTTTTGAAGTCCCTCCATACTACGTTCCACAATGGCTGCACCAATCTCCATTCTCACCAACAGTGCACAAGGGTTCCCTTTTTACTACATCCCTGCCAGCACTTGCTATTTGTTGATTTATTGATGATAGCCATTCTGACTGGTGTGAGGCAATTGTCATTATGGTATTAATTTTCACTGATGTTGAGCATCTTTTCATATATCTATTGGCCATCTGTATGTCCTCTTTGGAGAAGTGTCTATTCAGATCCTTTGCTCATTTTTTAATAGGATTGTTTGTATTCATGGTATTGTGTTTTATAAGTTCTTTATAAATTTTGCATATTAACCCCTTATCAGCAAATATATTCTCCTATTCAGTAGGTTGTCTTCTTATTTTGTGGATGGTTTCCATTGCTGTGCAAAAACTTTAGTTTGATGTAGTCCCATTTGCTTATTTTTTTCTCTTAATATAACCTTGATTGTGAAGTGTATTTTGTAAATAACAAGTATTGCTACCCCAGCTTTTTTTTCTTTTCCATTTGCATAAAATCTTTTCTATCCCTTTACTTTTAGTCTGGTATCTTTCATTCTGAGGTGGGTCTTTTGAAGACAGTATATATATGGGTCTTATTTTCTTATTTATTCAGCTACCGTAGGTCTTTTGATTGGCACATTTAAGCCTTTGCATTTAAAGTGATTATTGATAGATACATATTTATTGCTGATTTATTTTTAACTATTTTCCTTCTTAAGGCAAGTCCTTTAACATTTGTTGCAATACTGCTTTGGGTGGTAATGAACTCCTTTAGTTTTTTCTTGTCTGAGAGCTCTTTACTTCTTCAATTTTAAATGATAGACTTGCTGGGTAAAGCAGCCTTGGTTGTAAGTCTTTGCTTTTCATCACCTTGATATATACCAGTAATCCCTTCTGGCCTGAAATGTTTCTGCTGATAAATCAGATGAGAATCTGATGGGAGCTACTTTATAGATAACTATTTCTCTTTTGTGGCTTTTAAACTTTTCTCCTTGTCTTTAAGCTTTGCCATTTGAATTATGATATATCTTGGTGTGGACCTCTTTGGGTCCATCTTTGAGACTCTCTGCACTTCCTGGACTTGTGTGTCTCTTTCCTTCACCAAGTTAGGGAAGATTTTGGTCATTATTTCTTTAGGTAGGTTTTTGATCCCTTGCTCACTTCTTCCCCGCTGGTATTCCCATGATGCGGATGTAGTTATGCTTTATGTTGTCCCAAATGTTTCGTAAACTCTCCTCATTTAAAAAAAATTTTTCTTTTTGCTGCTCTGCTTGCGTTTGTTGTTTTTTTTTTTTTACCTTGTCTTCCAAATTGCTGATTTGATCCTCTGCATTATCTAACCATTCTTAATTACATCCAGTGTATTATCTATTTCAGATACTGTATTCTTTATTTCTGTCTGGTCCTTTTTTTTCTTGTTCCTATGACTTTTTCATGCTGTGAGTAGACTCATAATCATTACTCTAAACCGTATATCTCATAAATTGCTTGCCTCCATTTCATTTTGTTCTACTTGCGGAGAATTCTGTTAATTTTTCATTTGGGGCCTGTTTCTTTGTTTTCCCATTTTGGCTACCTTTTTGTATTTGTTTGTATGTATTACATGGATTGGCAAAAACTCTGGAGCAGACCCATGTCAAATGCTGCCTGTGACTGTTGGTGGGCAACCTTTTTGGAGATATTAGTGATCCATAGCTTGTGGCTCTCTCTGCTAGGCCTGGGTGTGTGCAGAAAGAACTCGTTTATTGATTTGAGAGAAGAAGGGGACAAAGGGAGGAGAGAGAGAGAAACAGAAAGAAACATCGATCTGAGAGAGAAACATAAATTGGGTGCCTCCCACTTGCACCCCAAATAGGAATTGAACCTGCAATCTAGGTATGTGCCCTGGCCAGGAATTGAACCTGTAATCTTTCTGGTGTATGGGATGACATTCCAAACAATAGTGCCTAGCTAGGGCACTACATTATACAATAACTTAGTGAAATTGTCAAAAATCAAAATCTACCTGAACAAATAGATTTGGGGGAAAGTTATGAACTCTTCATTCCCTTAAAATTTTAATTAGGGGAAAATCTCTTTGGACAGTGGGGACTGTTAAAAATGAATTGATAATGGAAAAACAGATGTAAAACTTTTTATTCATAAACAACATGTTCATGTGTGCAGGACATGCTAAAGAATGTTTATAAAAAGCTGTTAGAATAAATGAAATCAGTAATGGTTGCAGGATAATGGTTTAATATACAAAAATGAATTCTGTTTACTAGCAATGAAAATGGATTTGTTTAAGGATTTTATTTCTTTTTAGAGAGAGGGGAAGGGAAAGAGAGAGGGAGAGAAACATCAGTGTGTGGTTGCCTCTCACATGCCCCCTACTGGGGACCTGGCCCACAACCTAGTCATGTGGCCTGACTGGGAATCAAACTGGTGACCCTTTGATTTGCAGGCCCATGCTCAATCATCTGAGCCACACCAGCCAGGGTGAAAAATGAAATTTTAAAAATGGCCATTACGGTGGTAAAAAAAAATGGCCCATATAAAATTTAGCGACATAGTAACAAAATATGTGTAAGACCCAGAATTAGAAAACTATATAAAACATTACTGAGAGAAATTAAGGACCTAGATAAATAGAAAAATCTGTCAAGATCATGGATTGGAAAACTCAGTTGTTATTTTTTTTAATGATTTTGTTTATTTTTAGAGAGGGGAAGGGCAGGAGAAAGAGAGGGAAAGAAACATCCATGTGTGGTTGCCACTTGAGCACACCCTACTGGAGACCTGGCCAGCAACCCAGGCATGTGCGCTGACTGGGAATTGAACCGGCAGTCCTTTGGTTCACAGTCTGGTGCTCAGTCCATGGTGCCACATCAGCCAGGGCGAACACTTTTTTTTTTTTTTTTTTTTTTAAGAGAATCAGTTTTACCAAAGGGATCTATAGATTCAAAGAAATTCTCATCAAAATCCCATCAGGCTCTTTTGTAAAAATTGACAACCTGAATCTAAAATTAATGTGGAAACCAAAGGACCTGGAATAGCTAAAACAATTTTGACCAAGAAAAGAAGAAATTTGGAGGACTCTGCTGCCTTACTTTAAGACTTGCTATAAAGCTATACTAATCAAGATAGTGTGCTTTTGGCATAAGTGTAGAAATATAGATCATTGGAACAAAGTAGAGGATCCAGAAATAGACCCACACATAGTGATCAGTTGATTTTTGACAAAAGTATGTAGGTAATTCAGTAGGGAACTGATAGTCTTTTGTACAGAATAGTGCCAGAACATGAGAATATCCATATAGAAAAAAATGAACCTTGACCTTTATTTTCATCATACATAAAAGTTAACTCAAAATGTATCATCATAGGCCTAACATAAAAATTAAAATTTCTAAAACAAAACATGGGAGAGGGCTGGGGTGGTGAGGGGGAGGCAGAAAGCTACTTGAACAACAATAAAAAAATTTAAAAAAAAATATTGGAGAAACTGTTTGCAACCTTAGAGAAAGCAAAAGTTGCCGAAGTCACAAAAAATAGGAATTATAAAGAATCACTGATACATTAAAAATGACTGCTTGTCAAGACACCATTAAAAAAATAAAAAGGCAGCCCTGGCTGGTGTAGCTCAGTGGATTGAGTGTGGGCTGCGAACCAAAGCGCCGCGGGTTCGATTCCCAGTCAGGGCACATGCCTGGGTTGCAGGCCAGGTCCCCAGTGGGGGCCACGTGAAAGGCAACCACACACTGATGTTTCTCTCCCTCTATTTCTCCCTCTCTTCCCTTCTGTCTAAAAATAAATAAGTAAAATCTTAAAAAAAAATAAAAAGGCAGCCCTGACCGGTGTGCTCAATGGATTGAGTGCTGGCCTGCGAACCAAAGGGTAGCTGGTTTGATTTCCAGTCACGGCACATGCTTGGGTTGTGGGCCAGTTTCCCAGTAGGGGATGCATGAGAGGCAACCACACATGGATGTTTCTTTCCATCTCTTCCTTCCCCTCCCCTCTTTCTAAATATAAGTAAATAAAATATTTTAAAAAATCAAAATAATAAAATAGAAAGGCAGGTCGCAGACTAAGAGAAGTCATTTGCAATCAGTGATCTGCAAAAGACTCACAAACTTTATATATAAAGAAATCTTCTAACTCAATAGTAAAAAGACAAAGAGCCAGATTTTTTTTTTACGGGCAAAATATTTGAATAGACACTTCACCAAAGACCCTATTTAAATGCCAAATAGGCACATAAAAGACACTCAACAGAATTAACCCTCAAGGCAGTTCAAATTAAAACCACAGGGAGAAACTACTACACATCTACTAGAGTGACTAAAATTAAAAGACCAAAATATCAAGATTTATGTGTCTGTGGAATAAGTAGAACTCACACGTTGTTGGTAGAAATGTAAAATAATCCACAGATTTACCATACAACCCAGTAATCTCATTCATAGGTATTTGCCCAAGAAAATGAAAATATGTCTTATATACAAAGACTTACCTTTCAGTGTTCATAGAACCATTATTCATAATAGTCAAACACTGGAAAAAAGGTAAGCAGTTTGGTTTATCCATACAATGGAATACTAAGCAATGAAAAATAATGAACTTACCAGTATATATAACAACCTGGATGAACCTCTGAAACATACTAAGAGAAAGTCAGATACAAGGGACCATGTATTGTACAATTCTATTTATATGAAATTTCAGAAAAGACAAAGCTGTAATGATAGAAAGCCGATCAGTGATTTTTAAATAAGTTATGAAAAGAGTATAGAGTGAAAAGTCTCTCTCCCATCCCTGTCCCCAGTCCTTCACTTGTTTTCCCTTTAGGCAAGCAAGATACTTTTGGAGATATGTTATCCATATGCAAATATAAGTGCGTGTATGTATGTGTGTATTTTAAGTACTTTTTCACTGTTATCTATCTTGCTTTTTTTAACCTGTGTTTTTCATAATTTGTTACAGATTTTTCAATAAGAGTACCTAAACAACTTTCTTGTTTTATTTTTATATTTGCATGGTAATCTATTGTGGGAATGCACCATAATGTATATAGCCCTTCTCCTATTGATGGACATGCAGGTTTTTTCCGTTTCTTTACTAGTATAAAAATGCTGAAACAAAAGCCTTATACATAAGTCATTTTACACATATGCTATTTACCTGTGGTATACACCCTAACAAGTGGGATTGTTGAACCTCAAAGGATGTCTGCTTTGTAATAATGATAGAAATTGCCTTGTTCACCCTACAGGGATTTGGACTGAAATTTGTTTTGAAAAATATGTTCTTGGACTTAAGAACTATACTTAGATTATCTTTTTAATGTTCGGTTTTTATAACTTTTTAAATGTATATTTCAAATGAAGTTGTCTTATATCTTGTATTGCACTTTCAAGAATTTGGGCTCATTTTAGATAGTTGTCAGGTCCTTTGTTTATAGGAGAGGGAAAGCCACAGTATCTAAAACAAGTCCTGCATTTCACAGGGGTGACTCTTGGATTCGATATCCATCAGGGGAATCTAATGCCTAAAGTCTCTTTGTTAAGAAAATCTTGCAAGGAAATGGTCAGTTTATTAACCCTGAAACTTAGCTGCAAATGCTACTCTTCTATGTGCTGTTAATTAATATTGGAAGGATATAACATGCTCTTTTACCCTTGATGTCTTCACTAGTCAACGATGAACCTAGTCGAGATGCTGAAGTTACTGCCAGGGAGCACATTGGTTCCAGCAGCTCCCTCCAGTCTCGTGAGGAGAAGCAAGAGCCTGTTGTTGTAAGGCCTTATCCACAGGTGCAGATGTTGTCTACACACCATGCTGTTGCATCGGGCACCCCTGTCACTGTGACAGCCTCGCCAGCACATCTGACACCTGCAGTGCCACTCTCATTTTCCGAGGGACTTATGAAGGTAATAGAGAGGTTTAAAATTCACATTGGACACAGCTAAAGATTGGCTGTAATAT
Organism: Micronycteris hirsuta; assembly: GCA_004026765.1. Lineage (NCBI taxonomy): Eukaryota > Metazoa > Chordata > Mammalia > Chiroptera > Phyllostomidae > Micronycteris > Micronycteris hirsuta. The sequence goes on along the minus strand of PVJI01006883.1, from coordinate 30,305 downwards.
TTCTGACAATTTTCACAAAGTCTTAGGATGTATCCTAGGATCATAGTTTGTTTTGTTTTGATCTATCAGTTCAGCTCTTCTCTGTAATTCAGAGGTCTGCCATTCTGCAGTGCCTAGTCTTATGCTGCTGGGCAGTTGGTAATCAAAGGGTCTTTTCTAATATCCATTTAACATTGATAAAGTAATGAGCCTCCTAACTCTGTTTTTATCTTCGGGTGGTACTCTTCTCCAAGGTTTTGTTTTAATAGTTTCCTGATTTGGGGGTATTTTAGACTATTGCCTTGTATATCACCTGTGGTGTATTTCAGCTATTGGGAGTTTTTTTTAATTCTGCCCAAACTTCAGAGAGGCAGCATTGTATAGAAGAATGTTGCCTGTGAGCTATACAGATCTGAGCTTTATTCCTGCTTCTAGTTGTTGCTGTTTGTGTGGCTTTGAGTAGGCGACTTAAACTTGTTTTGCATTTTTCCTCATCTGTACAATGGAAATGCTGATACTTTAATGGAAAAGCCATGATGATGAGAGATAAAACAAATAAGGCTTCTGACATCTTTCCTGGCACTCTCCAGGGTTGGTTTGCTTACTTTTAACTTCAGAATAAAATGCATCACTAGTAAAAAGCTATTGCTATGTTTCATGTGGTTTTCTGTTTGCAGCCGCCTCCGAAGCCCACCATGCCTAGCCGTCCCATTGCTCCTGCTCCACCTTCTACCTTGTCACTTTCCCCCAAGGTTCCAGGGCAGGTTACCGTTACCATGGAGAGTAGCATCCCTCAAGCTTCAGCCATTCCTGTGGCAACAATCAGTGGACAACAGGTTTTTTTTCTCTCTTAATTTGCTGATTTTCAAACTGAGTTGCTAAACTGTTGTTGTTTATTGGATGCCAGCAGTGCATTAGGCACTGTATTTGTTAACCAGCCCATCCAGTGAGGGGGATCTTACCACTCACCACCTATCAGGCAAATCTCCAAAGACAGGGTTGGGTGGAAAAAAAATGAATCTTTTATTTAACAATCATATAATTTGAAGTAATGGCAAGTTTCTGCCTAAAAGGTCTGGGTAATAGTAAGGGGAAAGAAAAAGAGTATGACATCAAAAATAGCTATTTAAATATTTGTCATTACAACTACTGCATAAGTTCAAGAACTAAAAATAAAACAAGACCAAAAATCTGTTCACAGTGCCAGCTCTTATCATGAAGGTCTCTGCCAGCTCAGTTCCAGGTTGCACCAGGAATCTCTTTTCCCACCCCAGAGTATCATAGATGTAGGTGGCTTAGCTGGTCTCCAGTCATTGTCTAGTTCCAGACATCTTTTGGAGTCTGTGCCTGCAGGCCTCCGCTCAAGGGCCCACGCTGGCCACATTGGCAGGCCCACTGGCAACTGTTGACATGCCCTCCCCCAGTGGGGGAGGGGAAAGAAAAAACTAACTTTTTCCTTCCAGGTATGCTCTATTTAAAAGTCTTCTCTCAGAGCTCTGGCTGGTATAGCTCAGTGGACTGAGTGCGGGCTGTAAATCAAAGGGTCGCTGGTTCGATTGCCAGTCAGGGATCATGCCTGGGTTGCAGGCTAGGTGTCCAGTGGGGGGCACACAAGAGGCAACTACACATTGATATTTCTCTCCCTCTCTTTCTCCTTCCCTTCCCCCTCTCTGAAAATAAATAAATAAAATCTTTTTTAAAAATTAAAAAAATAAAAGTCTTCTCTCAGAATCCTGTGCGTGCAGAAAGCCAATGGGAGTGTCCACCTTTTCAACCAGTGAGGGCCAGTGTCGGCCCTGTTTGCCTTTGCTCCTCTTCTGGCCACCATGTTTAGCAGGGGGACAAAATCTCCTGTCACACATGCTCTGTACAAGCTCCCTGCTCTGGCAGCTCCTCCCTTCATAGGGAGAGCAAGCCGCTTCTAACCTTAAATTTCACCTTGGAGTTTTTCCCTGCCCCCTGACTTCTCTCTCAGCAGTTTGGCCTGTTACATACTAAATAAATTAAACCGTCATTCATATCATTCATATATGCAAGAGTAAGAGAGTAGATTTGAGAGAGAAGGACAGGAAGTAAAACCAGTATGCTCAGTGGTCTTTGTCATTTAGCCAGTAGGTATTGAGCGTCTGCTGTGTGTGAGGGACTATTCTCTGTGTGCAATACAAATCTAAATAAGAAAGTCCATGTCCTTGAGTTCGAGTCAAGTTATGTTTGGTTATAGGTTCAACATTCTGGTAGAGCCCTAGAAATTCTGGTTGGAGCATCATCCTGTAAACTGAAAGGTTGTGGGTTTGATTCCCAGTCTGTGTTCATGCCTGGGTTATAGGTTCAGTTGCTGGTTGGGGCCCGTACAGGAGGTAACCAGTCAATGTTTCCCTCTCACACTGATGTGTCTCTCTCTTCCTCTCTCCTTAAAAAAAGAAATCCTTGGATGAGGGGGAGGGGGAAAAAAGGAATGGATGACTGGAGTGGCATGCAAAGGAAATAGTGAGAATAGGAAAAATAAGCTTTTGGCCAAGATAGAAAACAAGTAAAAGACTAATACCGAAGATGACAGTGCCTGGAAGTGGACAGTTAATTGTGTCATCTGTTACAGGGATCTAGCAACTAACTACTTGATATGTCCTCACAGTCACTTACCATATGCTTGCTGGCACAGATCATCATGCTAAATATGCTATGTAAGAAAAGCTAAATGTCCTTTCCCTTGGGTTATTCACCATCTGAAAGGAACAAACTGACCCGCATTTGGAGGCAGCTGACTTCTAGAACCAGCATCTAAGCACCAGTGGCTAAGACTAAGCACATAAGACAACATGGCATCCTGTTTGTTGCAGGGCCATCCCAGTAACCTGCATCATATCATGACCACAAACGTACAGATGTCTATTATCCGCAGCAGTGCTCCTGGGCCTCCTCTTCACATTGGAGCTTCTCATTTACCTCGAGGTAAAGAGTACACATTTTGTTCAAATTCTTGAGATGCAATATACATTTGGTAGAAGATAGAGTTAACACAAAACATACCCAGAATCTGCCCGGCTGGTGTAGCTCGGAGGATTGAGCGCGGGCTGGGAACCAGAGGGTCCCGGTTCTATTCCCAGTCGGGGCACATGCCTGGGTTGCGGGCTAGGTCCCTGGTGAGGGCCATGTGAGAAGCAACCATACATTGCTCTTTCTCTCTCCCTTCTCCTCTCTCTGAAAATAAATAAATTAAAAATCTTAAAAAAAAAATTAAAAAAAAAAAACATATCCAGAATCAGCTTATTAAAGTTGCAGGACAGCAGAAATAAGAGCAGTGTACATTTTTAGCAGTGTACAAGTGTGCATATATGTGTATAAACTGAAAGCAGTTCAAAGTTCTAGTGTGTCTAAAAATTCTCCTTTTTAATGAGGAAATCCTCAAGGCTGTGGTAGCCTAAATATGGTCTTCATCTAAAAAAAAATTTTTATTGTACTTTTTTCCCATTACCATATATCTCCCCATACCCTCTTCACCTCCACCTGTTCCCCCCTCTACCCCCACAGTCATCACACTGTTGTCTGTATCCATGAGTTCTTTTTCTTTTTCACTTGATCCCTCCACCTCCTGACACCACCCAGAGCTGTCTTCATTTTTAATAAATAAACTGCAACTATTAATACTCAGTATGTTTAAAGTTAAGTGATAACAGCTACTCAAAATTTTTTCACACACATAGCAGTAAGATAAATTTGTTCTTACAATTAAGTTCCAAACAGAACTTAATTGTGAGGTATTAAATTAAACAAGTTTTCTCCACTATTTGGTCAAAAATTGTTACCTTCTAGTGGAGAATATAAAATCATTGCTTATAAAATTAGATTAATAAATAACAAAACCAGTTTTACTTGGTGTCACAGTGAGATTCACAGACAGAAGCAGTCTGTGTGAGATGAAAACCATTTTCTTGAATATACTGAGACATCTTTTGCCTTTTTCACAGTGTTGACATTTGCACTGATGGTACAGAGGCAGTGGTTCAAGTGAGCTCTCACTGTCTGGAAGTTAAACTGCTGGAGCCTTGGCCTGAACCAGGGCAGCGGCACCACACTGGGCTGTTCATCATGTGCTACACTGGTACATACTTACAGTTACAAAAACAAAAAACAGCTAGTTTTGTTGAATGTTTTTGAAGAAGCAGTACAGACTAATAAACTTAGTAAGTCTCAACCCTTCAGTGCACGTTTTCTTAATAGTCTGTGATGAAATTAGGAGATACACATCAAGCACTTCCACTGAATACTGACATTGAGTTTTAGAAATTCTGATCATTTTTCCAGGGAATATAGTGAGAACTATTTAAATTTTGAGTGTACTAATGAAAAAATTATTTTTCCAGGTGCAGCTGCTGCTGCCGTGATGTCTAGTTCTAAAGTAACCACAGTGCTGAGGCCGACTTCCCAGTTGCCAAATGCTGCTACAGCTCAGCCAGCAGTCCAGCACATCATTCACCAGCCAATCCAGGTACATCTAGTGTCTGGTCAGTCAGTCGGTAAGGATGAAGTACCTCCTCTTAGTCATTCATTCGGATAGGCACTTTAAGAGTCCTGTGACTTCAAGTGACTTTCAGTCTAGTTGCCAAGATGTTGAGAAAGTTGAACTGTATACAGTGTCATGTGATCCACTCTAGGAATTTAGAAGAGGTAGTAAGGGAAGGCTTTTTGTTAGGATGAGCATAGTAATAGGGATTCAGAGAAAGTGAAGAGGTAGTGAGGGGACCAATACTATGAACAGTGGCAGGGACAACAGTGATGGTTATATACAGTGTTTAATAAAGGCTAGTTTGAATTGAGGGATTCTAATTTGGATAGGGGTTTATAAACCCCTAAATATTTTATGCACATATGTATACTTTGAGGAAGACAGTCCATGCCTTTCAACTTTCTTTCAGATAAATTTGTGACCTCAGTACTACTAAAGTATAATGTTATTACTCAATGATATTATGGTGTCTATAAATTCAAAACTCTAAGATAGGGAGTATAAACTTGATTTTGTATATTGCAGAGAGCTAATAAGTTTTGAATGCTATAAGGTGTGATAGAATGATATAATGTGTGATAGAGAACTGAAAAATTAACGTAGCTGAATTACATGTAGGAGGTAGAAATTCAGATACCTTTGGGGTCCAGATATATGTATGAAACAGCTGAGTTTAAGTAAAGGAAAGTACTAATTAGCACAGTGGGTGGTAATATCCAAGCTAGAGCTTTCAAATTAAAACAACACAAAAGCACCTACTGGCTAACACAACACATTTGGAAACTGATTAGGCCCACTAAGACAAGGAGCCTCACTGGTGAGGAAAATAGTGCAGCAGTTCTAGAATGAGACAAGTTGTAACAGAAACACAATAGGTTTAAGAGGTTGAAAAGTGAAAAACAAAGAGATCAAGAATGGGCAGAGTTTGCAGATTTAACACATGTAACAAGGTCAGAAAAGAGGAACTGCTAAGAACTCAGATGAATAGAAGAATTGACAGTGTAGAAGCAGGTGAAGCTCAGTGTGAAACTCATTTGTTAGGTGAAGATTTACACACAGTTATAGTCGTAAGAGAAATATTTCCATGTGAAAACATCTGAAACCATCTGGGCACTCTGAGTCTTCTGTCAGCAAAGAATACTATTAGCATGTGTTTGCCTTTAGTATGCTGACCTAGATGGCCTGAGAGTTAACACCTGTGCCAGTGGCTGAGCAGGCCCTCTGTATAAAACACTGGTTGTATGGTAATATAAAATGCCTACACCAGGACCAACAAATTATCTGTGGGAATTCTAGATCTGAGTCGGTAGACCCAAGTTTGTACTAACTGTAGAATACAATTTGTATCCAGTTATATTTGGAAAGAAGGGACTTGTGTGTTATTCATCCAAAATTAGATTTTTTTAAATAATTCTTACTCTTGTTTTTATAACAGTCTATCCAAAGAGGCAATTCCTTAATAAGAATGGCAAGAATTTACTATCATTTGGACATTATCATACTTACTTGAAGACCCAAGTTTCAAATTTTACTTTTAGTGATTGGCTTACTGTATTTTGCTTTTTGTTCTAAATGAAATATTTTTGTCTCTTCTCGTGGTAGTCTCGTCCACCTGTGACCACCTCTAACACCATCCCTCCTGCTGTGGTAGCGACTGTCTCAGCCACCAGAGCTCAGTCTCCAGTCATCACTACAACAGCAGCACATGCCACTGATTCAACACTTAGGTATGTTTGGGGGCTTAATGATGGAGCCATCCTGCCATCCTCCCATCTCTCCTTTTTTTCCTTTCCTTCCTTTATTCCTTCATTTAACTCAAAAATACTTACTGAGTTCTTTTTTAAGTGTACTATGTGGTATTCTAGATAACTGAGGATAAAACAAACATTCCTGCCTCAGAGTTTCTATTTTCAGGATCTGGTGACATACAGGAAATATATATGTGTGTATATGGAAAAACATACACACACTTTTTTAAATGATGAAGAGCATTTTGGAGGAAACATCAGGTAGGACGAATGCATTTTGGAGTGGTGGGGTAGGCAGTGCAGGGGGCTTACATTTTTTTTGCGTAAGGTGATCAGGGAGGGCTTTTTCGATAAGAATACATTTGAGCAAAAAATTGGAAGACGTGATTAAGTGAGCCATATGGTTATCTGGGATAAGAGTATTCCACAGTGAGAATAGTAATTGCAAACACCCTGAGACAGGATAATGTTTGCCACATAAAAGGAGCAGCAAGAGATTATTTTAGGAGGTTACAGGGTCTCCAGATCACGTGAGGCTTTACGGACCACACTCAGGAATTTGTCTTCACTGTGGTACAGTGGGAGCCTTAGTGGAGTTTGAGCAGGGCTGTGCAATGATCTGAAGATTTAGTTGGATTATCCTGGTTGCTGGGTAGAATAGGCTATAGAGAGGCAGAGTTGGAAACAGAAGTTGTTTAGAAGGGCATGGCAAAGACCCAGTAGAGACAATTGTTGGAGGTTGAAATACGTGGTTAGATTCTGAATAGAATTTTGAAGATAGGGGGATTTTGGAAGAATTATGTGGGGGGTACTGTGAGAGAGAGAAAGAGTCAGGATTATGCTAGCACAAGTTGGGCTGTGCAGCTAGAAAGGTGGAGTTGCATTAACTTGAGATGTAGAACAGTGGGAGTAAGTCCAGACTTTGATTCTGGGTATGTTAAGCTTTTTCTGACTTTCAGGCACCCAAGCTGAGATAGGCTAATATACAAGTCTGCAGTTCAGGGAAGAGTTCTGGAGGAGATAATTTAGGAAGACAATATAAATGGCGAAGAGATGTATGAGGGAGAAAATGGTTCCCAGTAGGAGAAGCAGTGTTCTTAGGAGAACCAAGAGTCATTAGGACATGAAGATAAGGATACATTCAGAAAATATGTTGAGGATACAGGGGATTGATGAATTGTAATTCCAGTGGTTACAGTGGAAGGGTTGGGTGTTTGAAATGGGAAGATAGTATAATTAAGAGAGTTCTTTCTATACAGGAGTAAAGTCTAATTGCTGAGAGATGGTCTCTGATGATGCTTATGAGTGATACTAGTATGGATAAAGACATGATGATATATGTCTTCCTGATCCCCAAACCATGTAGTGCAGGTGAGGCTATGAAAATGTGGTTGGGGAAGGCAGTGGGATAATAAGTCTTGCCAGGAGCACACAGTTTTCTGGTGGGCTTTCTTGTTTCTGCCATTGGTTATGTTGATTCCAGAGAAAACATTTGGCAATAGAAACAAGAAGAGATTCGCTAAACAAAAGAAGGGCTAGTAGGTATGGGGAATAGAGCTGTCAAAAACCAGAGACCCTCCACAATACTTGATCACCAGTTGGAGGCAGGGCAGAGTAGAAGAGGAAGGAGTCTGAGATGCCACCTTGATTTCTTCCTTACTAGACCACGTACATTGAAAGGACACAAGGGAAAGAAAGCGTATTTTAGAAAGAAGATTGTGTTTTTGGATACTGAGTTTCTCTTGAACTATCAAATGGTTGTGGTTAACAGGTGGTTGAAGAGATCATGGGTTTGGAAGTCATTGGCAGATGGCCTACAATTAAATCTGAGGTATCTGATTCCAGGGGAAATGAATAGTGTGAAGAGAAGGCCTAGAACCGAACTCTGAAGAAAATAACATTTAAATGCAGAATAGTACCTAGGAATTACCTTTAACCATTAGCTCTATCATTTATTAGCTTTGTGACATTAAGCAAGTTTCTCAACTTCCCTGATTCTTAGTCCCCTCTTCAGTAAAATGAGGACACTTTACTTTTTGGTAATTGAATATATTGTCATATATAAGGAGACATAACTTCCAAACATAAAATAGACTGTGTTGTCATTTTAACTCGAAATTATCTTTAAAAAGTTAGTAGATTCAGATGGTATGATGAAATTGAAAAGGTATAAGTGTGTATACAATGAAAAGTGGGGTTAGATTGGTTTTCTTAACCATGTTTTTGGAGTATCTTTTCCAATATAATATTGAGTTTTTAACTAAAATGGACATTGAATTTTGTCAAATAGTTTCAGCATTCACTCATACGGCAAATATGTATGTACCTGTGTGCCAGTCAATGCTCTAGACACTAGAAATACGTTAGTGAGTTAAACAGACAAAAGCCCTAATGATCAGATGATTTTTCTACTTACATAACTATGATAAATTCCTAATATCTAACTCCCTTTGAATTCTGGAGTTAGAACATTTAAGCAGTCCATTCTCCGTAGAAAAAATAATTCAATAGAAAAAAATTTCAAAGTGCCATCACCTGGAAAACCCAGAATATTTTATTGAATTCTACCAAACTCCCAAAGACCAGATAAACCAATGATAATTAAATTGACTCAAAGCTTAGCAAAAGAAGGAAAGTTCCAAACAATTTTTAAGAGGAAGTTTCTGTTAAATGGATTCAATTCTTTCTGCCAGTTCTCTGAATTTTTTTCCCTCATTACTTGGTGGAATGAAATTCTCTATGACTTTCTTTAAGAGGGGCTTACAGGACTAATATTTTCAGTTTTCACATGCTTAAAACCATTTCCCAGATATCTTATACTTAAGTAGTAGTTCAGCTGATAAAGAATTTGGTTTCTGTATTCTTTCCTTGAGTACTTTGTAGGTATTTTTTTTCTGCCTTCTAGAGCTAGATAATGCTGTACAGAAGTCTGAGGTCAGCCTGATTTTTTTTTTTAAACCCCTTAGAAGGATCTTGATATTTTTGCCCCGTGGCCTAAGATTCTTTATCATTGAATTTCAGCAGCTTTACTAGGATGTGTATTGTGCCCAGTATGTAACATTTTGTTCTGTAATGTGGTATGCCTTTTTAATGTGCAGCATATAACTATATAAAAAGTTTCCTTGAATTTTATTTTTATGTGTTTATTCCATTTGTGGGGGCATCCAATTATGTGTTTGTTGGCTCTTTTTTCATGACTTGCTTACCTAATCCTTTTAAACTGTTTTTCCCCTTTCTGCTTACTTTTTTTCACAATTTCCTCTGTCCCCTATTGAGTTTTTAGCATTGTTTCTCAAGTTCTCCTTTTAACTTTGCCTTCACTCCCGAACAGCTGAGAGCTTTTCTTTTGTTTCTCTGTTGAGCTCTGTGCATTTATTTTGTCTTCTACTGTTGTCATAACTCCCAGTGAACTCTTACATTGGTAGTTTATTTTTTTTCATATCATGGAAGCAGTCATGCATTATGTCTTAGATCTTGGAATCAATCCGGGTCCTATTTCACAGCCAGCAGCCACTGTTATAACAAGATTTTAGTCTCCTATGTCAGAGTATGCTCCTTACTTTGAAGAATTATACTTAATTGGATTTTACCCCTTAAATTGTAGCTTCAGAAATTCTCTCTCCATTGCCTCCTGTGTCACTTAGTTATTACTACCTTTGGCAGTTCTGCTATCTCTTCTATGGGTTGAGTTTTGCCAAAGATGGAGGCTGCATTCTTATTTTTCTTTTTTCTTGTTACTATTCTCTAAAAGGAGAAGGAAAAAATACCAAACTGGTAGTCTCTGCCTGTACTACTTCTTGTTGTCACTCCAAAGAGGTCAAACAAGAACCTGGCTGAACACTGGAGGTAATCACAGTCAACTTGTGGTAAATTAACCCCTTATTTTCTATGTATGCCCAGCTTCTAAAGTGGGTCTGTATCCCTTTGAGTCCATAAAAAAAAAAGATTATAGAGAAATAGGATGATGATTAAGAAAGTATACTTGGGAGTACTTTCTAGGTGGCTGACCTTACTTCATCTTTTTGACCTTTTGGGGTGGGGGGTTAAGTTTTCACTAGGGACTAATGATGTTTGATTTGTTCAAAATCCCTTTCTTTTTCTCAAAGTTGCTCCACATTTGGCTAGTGAGAACCCCATCAAACTGGCTCAGGCCCTTTTGTTAACTCCTGATAGTCTTTGAGTACTTTCTTGTTTTTAGTACAGGGTGAATCAGGCTCTTTTGTTACTTTTCCTGCTTCCCTAATATTAAAATTGGCCATTTCTCCAAGGATTCTTAGTTCATATAGTAGGAATAGTGTGTAGAACCCAAGACCTGGGTACAAGGGTTACATGTTGCTTCTTAGGTGTCTCAGCTTTTGGGCTGTTTCTGTGGGCAGAGATAGTCAATGTAGTAAAGATAGGTAACATTTCAGGTTTTTTCTTGCTTTGTTATATTTTATTTCTTTTTTTAATATATTTTATTGATTATGCTATTACAGTTATCCCATTTTTCCCCTCTGCCCCCACACCCCACCCCATTCCCCGCCCTTTAGTTTTTGTCCATAGGTCATACACATAAGTTCTTTGGCTTCTACATTTCCTGTACTATTCTTAACCTCCCCCTGTCTGTTTTCTACCTACAATTTATGCTACTTATTCTCTGCTCCTTTCCCCCCTCTCTCCCCCTACCACTTCCCTGTTGATATCCCTCCATACCTTATATAAATCCCTTTAACATTTCATACAATAAAGACTGGGTGATGATGAACAACTTGAACTTTACCTTATTGCTTTCTTATATTTTCTATTTGTATATCTTTTCTCTTATATTGAAAACCTTTTTTGCCAAAGACATTAATATATAACTACTTGGGTTTTTTTCATCCAGAATATTTTTAAGAAGTAGTTTCACAGCAAGAATGCAGAGTTCCAAGTCTTCTTGGCATAAATTTAACCCCTTGATTTCTCTAGATTACTACTTACAGCCAGACTCCTGAGTAAAGTTTAAGATTTCTTCACATTCTGCCCTGGCTGGTATGGCTCAGTGGATTGAGTGCTGGCCTGCAAACCAAAGGGTTGCTGGTTCAATTCCCAGTCAGGGCACATGGCTGGATTGCAGACCAGGTCCCTAGCTGGGGGTGCGCGAGAGGCAACCACACACTGATGTTTCTCTCCCTCCCTTTCACCCTTCCTTTCCTTCTCTCTAAAAATAAATAAATAAAATTTTTTTTTTGAAAAAAGATTTGGTCCTGGCTGGTGTGCCTAAGTGGATTGAGCGCCAGCCTGCAAAGCAAAGGGTCGCAGGTTCGATTCCCAGTCAGGGCACATTCCTGGGTTGTGGGCCATGTCCCTGGTGGGGGTATGCAAGAGGCAACCACACATTGATGTTTCTCTCCCTTTCTCTCTCCCTCCTCTCTTCCCTCCCTTCCCCTCTCTAAAATAAATAAGTAAAATCGTTAAAAAGAAAGAAAGAAAAAAAATTTCTTCACATTCTTTTTGTTCTCAGACTAGATTCCAGTAAGTAGAGTGAGAATGTGTTCAAAAGTCACTTGAAGTGATTCTTTTCCCTGTGAAATGTGATATAACATCTTCTTTTTCCTAATTTATATTCATGTTCCCAAAATATAAACTTGAAAAATATATACAGTGAGGAGTGTTACTCTCATCTCCATCTCACAGATACCAATTACCCATGTTCCTGTCCTTTGCTTTCTAAAGTAACCTGTTAAGCCCTGACCAGCTTGGCTCAGTGGGCATGGGTTGGGCATCGTCCCACAAAGTGAAAGGTTATTGGTTTGATTCCCAATCAGAACACATGCCTGGGTTGCAGGCCTGGTCCTCGGTTAGGGGCATGAGAGAGGCAGGTGATCAATGTTTCTCACACTGATGTTTCTCTTCTTCTCTCTCTCTCTTCCCCTCTGTTTAAAAAGAATAAATTAACCTGTTAAGTTTGTATTATCTTTTCAGTCAATGTTTGTTATACTTTTATCTTTAGGATTATTTAAATTTGTTTTTAATTTTAATATTTGCTTTTTGAACTATTTAAACATGGAAAATATTGATTTGGTTTAAAAATCAAACCAAAGACAGATTCACAAGTACCCCTGTTCCTTCCCAGGTTGCCTTCTGCTCTAGGTAGGCTGCCATTTTATTATTCTCTTATTTGCACTCTCAGTTTCTTTCTTTTTTCGTTTTTTTATTATTTATTTGTTTATTATTTAGACAGAGGGAAGGGAGGGAGAAAGACAGGGAGAGAAACATCAGTGTGTGTTTGCCTCTCACATGGCCCCCACTGGGGACCTGGCTTGCAACCCAGGCATGTGCCCTGACTGGGAATCAAACCAGTGATGTTTTGGTTTGCAGCCCGCGCTCAATTCAGTGAGCTACACCACCCAGGGCTCAGTTTCTTTTCTTAAGAATAAGTATACACACAGATAAACACATAAATTTTCCTTTTTTCCATTCTTTTGTTATAGCGTGTTCATTATATTTATATATACAGTTTCTTACCTTGCATTTTTCTCTTAACAATATATTCTGTAGATGACCATTACATGTTTGTGATGGTGTACCTTGAAGGTATATTTGTGGAAGTGGTAGTGCTAGGTCAAAGAGTAAATGGCTCAATTTTCTCACCTAAAAAGTGGCAATAATATTACCTACTTCAGAGATCATTATGAGGAGTAATGATATACTGTATGAAAAGCACTTAAAACATACCTGGCATGTAATGTACATTATATGTATGAGGTAGGCAAGAGTAGATTTACAATTGTGAGTATGGAAATAATAGAAATAAATAATACAATAATTAACAAAGGTTAATTATTTGCATAGTCACAGCTGTAAACCTACTTTTGCCCAGCCCTATATATTAATACGTTTTTAAAAGATTTTATTTATTTACATATTTATTTATTTTAGAGAGGGGGAGGTGGGGGTAGAAAGCATGGAAGAGAAGCATCTGTGTGAGAGATAAACATTTCATTGAATGGTACCCTCTCATACGTGCCTGGATCAGGGACCAAAACAACAACCCAGACATGTGCCCTGACCAGGAATTGAACTGGTGACCTTTTGCTTTGCAGGATGCTGCCCAACCAATTGAGCCACACTAGTCAGGGAAATAACTTTTTTTTATTAGAGTAAATGAAAATCTAAGACGACTATAGTCTGCTTTGAAAAACACTTAAAAGCATCTAAATACTTAATACAGCTAGGGCAAATGTAGGTTTATAGTTGTTCATATAGAAATAACACAATGATTAATAAATAATAATAATAATGTAAGAATAAACTATTTCTGTTTTGCATACTCACAACTGTAAACCTACTTTTGTCCCACCATGTGTAAATACTCCTTTGGGATACATTTTTGTATGAGCTGTATCTCTTAAAATATAAATGTGTTGAAGTTTGAATTATAGAGTGCCTTTCCAGGTGATATTACTACCATTGTTCTTTTATTAAAATTGTTTCTGTAATTCAGTTTATTTATCCTAAAATTTGTATTTGAATTATGTATACATGCATCTCTCTTGGTGTTTTAATTTCAAATACAGGGAGTGCCTGGCTTTTTTGGCACTGTACTTGGTGACCTATGTCATCAACCATTAAGCATCCAGTCTGCAATAGTATACTGTCTAACTCAGTGAGCTCCGCCAAGTTCCACAGTTGCATCTGTGGCCAGGCTTCTGATTTCCTCTGAACTTGAGTGATATATGCCGTTTAGTTCTGCAGGGAGAAAACCAGCCATTATAAACTTTATTCACTGATAGCTCATGATCTGATTTTACAGCATTTTGAAAAGGGATCCTTATTGTTGAAAACCATTGCTTACTTTGAACACATGAAGTCTTGGTCACATTTTTACCTTTATAACTCAACTGATCACATGTTCTTGTCCCTACTTTATATTCACATGGTTCCAAATATAAAAGTGTAAAAAGGTATACAGTAAGGAATATCACTCTTCTCTGTCCCCCATCTACCAGAAGCCTATGTTCCTTTCCCTTTTTAAGGCAACGTGGTAATAGTTTTTTTTGGGGTTTTTTTTTTTAATTATATTTTTTGATTATGCTATTACCGTTGTCCTGATTTTTTCCCCCTTTATCCCCCTGCACCCAGCACCTCCAACTCCCTCAGGCAATCTGCACACCATTGTTCATGTCAGTGGGTCATGCATATAAGTTCTTTGGCTACTCCATTTCTTCTACTGTATTTTACTTCCTGTGGCTATTCTGTAATTACCTATTTGTGCTTCTAGTCCCCTCACCTCTTCACTCATTCCCCCACAGCCCACTCCCTGCTGGCAGCCATTAAAACACCCTCCGTATCCATGATTCTCTCTGTTCTTTTTGTTTGCATAGTTTGTTTGTTTTTTAGATTCAATTGTTGATTTGTATTTTTTGCCATTTTACTGTTCATAGTTTTGATCATCTTTTTTTTTAAATAAGTCCCTTTAACATTTCATATAATAATGGTTTGGTGATGATGAACTCCTTTAGTTTTTCCTTGTCTGGGAAACTCTTTACGTGCCCTTCATTTCTTAAATGATATTTTTGTTGGTTAGAGCAGTCTTGGCCATAGGTCCCTGCTTTTCATGACTTTGAATATTTCTTGCCAATCCCTTCAGCCTACAAAGTTTCTTTTGAGAAATTAGCTAATAGTCTAATGGAAACTCCCCTGTAGGTAACTAACTTCTTTTCTCTTGCTGCTTTTAAGAATCTCTTTTTATCTTTAACATTTGGCATTTTCATTACGATGTGTCTTGGAGTGGGCCTCTTTGCATCCATCTTGTTTGGGACTCTCTTTGCTTCCTGGACTTGCATGTCTTATTTCCTTCACTAAATTAGGTAGGTTTTCTTTCATTATTTTTTCAAATAGATTTCCAAATTATTGCTCTTTCTCTTCTCCTTCTAGCACCCTTATGATGCAAATGTTGGACCTCTTAGAGTTGTCCCAGAAGCTGCTTTTACTTTCCTCATTTTTTTGGATTCTTTTTTCTTCTTCTTGTTCTGATTGGTTGTTTTTTGCTTACCTATGTTCGAAATCATTGATTTTATTCTCGGCTTCATTTACTCTACTGTTGTTTCCAATTGTTTTTTATTTTAATTAGTGTATTCTTCATTTCTGAGTGTATCTTTTTTATTCTGTTGAGATCCTCACTAAGTTCTTTGAGCATCCTTATAACCAGTGTTTTGAACTCTGCATCTGATAGACTGCTTATCTCCATTTTGTTTAGCTATTTTTGTGCAGTCTTGATTTGTTCTTTCCTTTGGGCCATGTTTCTTTGTCTCTTCATTTTGGAAGCCTCCCTGTGTTTGTGTCTATGTATTAGGTAGAGGTGTTTTGACTCCATATCTTGGTAGTGTGGACTAATGTAGCAGGTGTCCTGTAGGGTCCAGTGGCACAAACTGGGTACTTGAGCTGTGCCCTTCTTGTGGGCTGAGTACACCCTGCACTTGTAGTTGAGCTTTGGTTGCTGTTGGCAGATCAATGGGAGGGATTTATCCAGGCCAGTCAGCTGCAGGATTGGCTGTGACCACTTAGCACCAATGTCCGTCCTCCAGGGAGCATCATCTGTGTAGGGGCAGGGTGATGGTGCTCTGATGTGGTCTATAGCTGTCCACTGTGTGGCAATGGCCCTGGCGTTTCATGAGTGGTGCAGGCCAGGGTCAGCCCCCACCTACGTTTTTCCTGGGGCCACCCTGCCTGAGCTATAAAGCAATCTGAGATAGCTGCTACTTGTATTGGGCTTGGAGATTTGTAGGTGAAACCAAGCTGTGAATCTAGGCTAGCTACTGCTAGTGCTGGGCCTGGGGCTCACTGAAGCCAACTATTGCTTGTTTGATAGGACCTAGGAGTTGTGAAGCATGAGCCAAGACCAGCCATTCATATGGAGAAGCAGCTGGGGTGGTCTTGTAAGATGGGTAGGATGGAGTCTCTGAGGATCTCCAACTTGGGTAAAATGGCGTTAGCCAGGTTAATGGAGTCTGAGATGTGGTCCCAGCTCTTGGCAGGGGGCGGTTTAGAGAAGGGATAATGGCCTCTGCTCGCCTAGATGCCAGACACTTGATATTCACCCAGTATGCCGCTGGTGCCTTTCAAGCTGCTACCGCAGTGCTGGAGCTCAGAAGGAGCAAGTCGAAGTAAGATCATGTGTGGATTCTTTAAGAGGAACTGCTTGGGCTTCCAGCAGTTTCTTCCACCAACTCAGTCCCCACTGGTTTTTGCAGCCAGAAGTTGTGGGGAGTTACTTCCTGGCACTGTAACCCTGGGCCAGGGGGCCTGGTGTTGGACTGGGTTGCCTGGCTCCTGAGATATCCCTTCTGAATTTTTATCCACCACGCATGGGTGAGAGACCAGCCCCTTCCACGTCTACACCCGTCCTACCAGTCTGGATGGATGTGGTTGTCAGAGTTCCATTCAGCCTGATTTCTGACGTTCCTGAGTGATGATCTTTCTGTATTTTAGTCGTGATTTTGATGTGGTCACTGCAAAGAGGTGAGCCATATCTGCCAGTACTGCCATCTTGACTGGAAGTCTGAATGGTAATAGTTTTTTTAGGTATACTTCCAGTGTTTCTTAAATGCAGCTAACTTCAAATGCAGTTCTTAGTTTTTATCTTTTCATACAAAAGAATGTTTAATTTCTATATTCCTCTTTAATTTTTTTTCATATAACAACATATATCAAATTTTTTTCATTTTAGTACATAATTCTAGTGTTTTAGTTGCAATAATGGTGATCTGTTGTGGATTTACAGTTCTTTTCAGTACTTTACTATTATAAATAATATTGTAGTGAATAATCCTATACATTTATCTAGGTCATTATGCATGTGTGCAAGAATATCTATAGGACAAATTCTCAAAGTGAGCAGACAGTATCTACTGTCTAATTGCCTTCACTGAGGTTTATACCAATTTATACTCCCTCCAGAATGTTTAAACGTGCCTATTTCCTTACAGATTGAACAGCAGAGAATGATATCAATTTTGGGAAGGTATTTTTGCCAAGGTGATAGGTGAATGATGGTATCTCAGAGTATTTTAAATTGCATTTCTCTTCCTGTGAGTGAGAGTGAGTATCTTTTCTTTGTCAAGGGACCATTTGTGTTTTCTTCTTAGCAAACTATTTGTATTTTTCTGCCTGTTTTTTATTGGGCTGCTATTTTTGATTTCTAGGAGCTCTTAGTATATTCAGAAGATTATACTTTGTATAATTTGCTATGTAGGAGGTTTGCTGATTTGTTTACAGAGTCAGATTTACTGATTTTTTATAGCTTGTGGATTTTTAAATCTTTTAATCCTTAGAAAGTGCTTCCCTATTCCAAGATTATAAAAGAACTCTCTTATCTTTTTTCCATGTACTTTTAAATTTTCTGTTAAATCTTTTATCATTTTCGTATTTATCCTGATATACTGTGTGAGGTATGGATCCAATTTTATTTTTTTCCAAATAGCCACATAATCTTCCCAACATTATCTGTTAGTCAGTCCTCACCCCCTGACTTGAGATGCCAATTTTGTTGTACTGTCAGGTATTCTTTCTCTTGTTGAGTTTCAGTAGCTTGCTACCAGTTAATTTGACATGCTGTCTTTGCTGATATCCTTTTCAGTCATTAGACAATCATAACTAACTTTTTGTCGTTTGGTAATAAATGGTATAAAATTGTGAGGTTGGGGGGTCAGTACTTTAAGGTTCACAGATTAACCTGCTGTTAATCAAGGTTGTCTGTGATCTTTACTCCTAACAGTAAGAATCTTGGTATGTGTTTTCAGCTTTGGTCATAGAATGAAGTGTGTTTATTACAATAATGCTTACTTGAGATTATTGTAGAGCATTGACTATAGAGAGGATACTGAGAATGACCGAGGTTTAATTTATTCGGTTCATGGTACATATTGATTGCTTTTTTTAAAATGAGGCTCATGTCAGTTTCAAAAGAGAAACTTGATGAGCCATTTACTTCGCTGGTTCACCAGCAGACCTCACAGAACTCTGAAAAAAAAATATAGCTCTATGAGTCTGATCTAGTACAAGGTGGTAAGTGGCCTTGATGCCTGCATTGTGTCCGGAGACAGATTATAAATCATGTCTTTTCAATCTTTTCAGTCGACCAACTTTATCTATCCAGCATCCACCATCTGCAGCAATTAGTATTCAGCGTCCTGCTCAGTCACGGGATGTGACAACAAGAATCACACTACCTTCTCACCCTGCGTTAGGGACGCCAAAACAGCAGCTTCATACCATGGCTCAGGTATAACCAGAGGTGAAGAACCATCTGAATGGTTTTTCTGTGGGTTAAAACCAGATCTATGCAGAAGTTGCTAAGAACCTGACGATGTTGGTGGCAGTGATCTCTTTTAACTGGATTGAGTGGGAACTCTTCTTGTTTATAACTGTGTTCTGGGTTTTTCTGCCACAGAAAACTATCTTCAGTACTGGCACACCAGTGGCTGCAGCAACAGTAGCACCTATTTTGGCAACGAACACCATTTCTTCAGCAACCACAGCTGGTAGGTCAGCCACAGTGCTCGCTCTTTCTGTCATGGAAAAATGAAGCGTAAGCGGTAGGTTAATTTTTTATTTCACAGCTTCAGTCAGAGAAAAAGAATAGGCTATAAAAATTCTCTTAACTTTTCCCAAGAGCTTTTCTCGGGTTTTTGAGAACCTGTAATGTATGCAGAGCAGCCATTGTTGAAGAATTTTCTTATTCTCTCCCATTTTAGGAACTGTGTCACACACACAAGCTCCCACAAGTACAATTGTTACTATGACGATGCCCTCACATTCATCCCATGCTACTGCTGTGACCACTTCAAACATCCCAGTTGGTAAGTGTTGTGCACCCTTCAAATAGAAGCTTAAGAGGAATTTTTAGCCCCTCTGACCAGCTTTTCTTAAAGATGCATAGTATTGATTTTTTATCGTTATTGATTTTTAAAGTAACAGTGAATTTACCTTTTAATATTATTTGTCATACAGATTTGCCATTGAAGGTAGGAGAAGAGAGGAAAATAATCTTTAAGAGCTCAAAGTAAACTTTATTTTAAGTCTACTTTTAACTCCCTCATTCATCAGTCTTTACCTCTTTTATGTGTACCTTTTAAAGAAGTAAATTAACTTTACTGACATAGTTACACAAGAACAACAGGAAAAGAAAGAAGCAAAGATAATGGCATGAAGAGAACTTGTATACAGATAGATCATTTAGGAAAAATCTGTGGGTAATGAAACGGTGGGAAGATGGCTAAACCTCAAGTTGATTACCTGGGTTTTCATCTGAGTGCTGCCTCTAGATACTTCAAAACTTCTTCTAAAATTTGTTTATTCCCCCTTTTAAATAAGTGTATACTTTGAATATTTAAAAAGATCTTTTGCCCTGGACGGGTGGCTCGGTTGTTAAGAGCATCATCCCAGTACTACCAAGGTTGTGGGTTGATTCCCAGTCAGGACACATACAAAAAGCAACTGATGAGTGCCTAAATAAGTTGAACAAAAAACGAATGTCTGTCTTTCTCTCTCTCCCCCCGCCACCACTCTAAAAATAAATCAATCAGTAAATAATTTTTGAAAGGTTTCCAGTAGCCAAACTTTAGTCATCAGGAGCAGGTATTAGCAAACTTTCCACAGGACCAGAGTAAATGTTTTAGGTTTTGTTGGCTTCATAGGTCTGTGCCGCAACTACTTACCAGTGGACAGTATGTAAACAAATGGGCATTCCTATTTTTCAGTAAGATTTTAAGGACATCCAAATTTGAGTTTCATATAATTTATGTGTCACAGTGCTTCACAGAGACAAATATCAGGCAAGATTTGTCTCACAGGCAGGTTGCTGGGTTCTACCATAGCAGCTGATATTTCACAGCTTCCAAGGTAGAGACCGCAGCCTGTGAGACCACTCTGTTTAATCTACCAGCCTCGAGTTTTAGTTTTTACCTTTGCCTTGGTTTTGTAATGATGAGCATGTCATCTTACTGTTCTTCACTCCCAAAGATCTCGGATAGCTGCCATATTTTTAATATATGGTACTTTTTAGAAGTAATACTGCTTTTTGTCAGATGACACACTACATACTGATTCGTTAGAATCTGGTGACTAGGCACCAATTCCCTACCTGCTGTATTCCAGCCCTGGGGTGGTCTCTTCCTACTTTCTTTCTTTACCTGTGAGATAGACTGCACCTTAACAACCCTCTTAGCGAATTTTTGAGGACAATTTGTACAATAATGGTTGGTCCCAGGAAACTTTTACTCCTCTTTTAGATAACTGAATTATACCAGCCCTTAAATTGGTACTCAGCCCCGCAAAAGACTTTTAGAGAGGACACTGCTGCGGGGTCTTTCACATGTTACTGCTCACTACAGCTTGGCACCAAACATCTCTCATATGCCTAGGAAGTTAATTTCACTTCTGTAAAAAGAAGTTTGTTATGTATGTGTGTGGTTTGAGCAGTAGTGCACTTTTGTTTAATTACTCTTGTTGCAATGCTCTTTTTCATTGATTATTCCATGTTGTCATGTCAAAACAATTTCTGGCTGTCCTTATCATAGTCACCGGTTATTGTCAGTGCTGTAACATCAGAGCCAAGCCCACTCTTTTAATTTTTACATTCTAGAGTCTCACTAGGGAATCTACAGCTGTGAAGAAAATCAGAACAGTTAAGAGGGGGCCGTGTACCCTATAGGGGCTTTCTGGTTTTGCCTCTCTGTGAAAAACTGTTTTGAGATTAGTTCTTACTAATGCCATGGTATCTTCTTCAGAGATCACACTGTGGAAGTGAACTTGCTAAAAGTACCAGGAGACTGAACTATGTTCATTCATTTTGCCTAGAACCACCAACTTTTTACTTGTCCTCAGTTACTATACTCTACCTCCCCAGCTCATTTATCTTTGAATTTTAACCACTTACTGAATTCTACATATGAAAATAATTTGATTAAAATGTCCAAACAGATTTAACATCTGCCACTTAATGTGATTAGTTTCATCTAAGTTCCATCAGGTTTATTCTGTAGTTTTGTTTTGCTCTTTTATAGTAACCTACTTTTTTGTTACATCATAATAGGATACCTATATAAAAGTACCTCAATTGAGAAGGGAGACTTGACATTAACCCTACAGCACTGATCTTCAAGTTTGAGTATAGGAGATATATTAAAATCACCTAAGTGGTTTTTTCCAGGTGACATTTGCTTTTTCCAGGTGAGATTAAATATTGGATTCAGCCATTGTTACTAATAAGAATTTATTGGGTTAGGAGAAAAAAGACTGATTAATGATGAACATAGAGTTTTTGCTTCTAATGGATACTCACTTCCAATACAGTACATTCCTGATTTTCTTTTTGCTCTAGCCCACACATGATGGTGGTCTTAGAATTATAAAAAGCAGAATAAGACATTCACAGCATCCAGGAAACGAGATTATCTTTGGAGACATCATTATGGCCAATTTACAATTTCTACATTTATTTTTTGTTAAGATTTATTTTCAATAATTGAGAATATAGCTTTTTTAATTAGAAAAAAAGTAAAGATAAATTTTGGGGTTTGTTTATGGTTACCAACTACTGATTAGTTACCCTGCCAGATGACAGGTGCATTCCTATTGGAAGTATTATTTTTCTACTGCCTTTTATGGGCACAGTGAAAAACAAGGTTTAGTTGATTTCCACTAACCGCTCTACCTACTACTGATAGAAAATGCCAGCTTCTCTCTGTGTTAGCTAATAGATGCCATTATCAGTGGGTCAAATAGGGCATCTCAGCCATCATCCTGCAGAAACCTCTCTAGCTTTCTCCCTAAGGAAATAGCTAGGCATCATGGTGGGTTTGTGCTTCTTACTTTTGGTTTTTCATGCATTGCACTTTGGGTAATGTGGTGGCATCATCCTAGTGTCTAGTGGTCATGTGCCTGCAAATGGTGTAACTTGGGTCTTTACACATATGGAAACTGGTTCCCTCTATATCTCTGAAGTCACAGCTTTTCTGTGCAAATTCCCAGGTATAGAATTAACAGATAGATCTATAGGAACTATAAAGTATGTCCCAGTTTAGCTATACCATCTAAACAAAATTTGATTACAAATTGTAGAGGCAAGCAAATTTTGAGTGTTATATTAAATTTGAAAACTCTTTATTTTGATTTTGCTATAAAGTGTTAGATAAAATCACAGGATATTCAAATTAAGTGATTTTTCTAAAGAAGTCTTCATAGATGAGGAAACTGAGACTTGGAAATTTAAATGATATACTCAACACTAAGTAGCAACATGTTACTAATTAGTAATGGACCCAATTACTTACAGAATAGAACTTAAGGTCTTTATCATTTCTGTATTTATGTTTTTGTTGAATTTTTTAATTAAAAAAAAAAAAAAGCGGGGGGCACTCAAAGAAGCCAGGTAAGGAGAAAGGAGTCTGGGTTGGTGACATTTTTGTTAAAGTATTAATGTTGAACCCTGCATTAACAAATAATAGGTTGAATATATTAGTGGATTATTGGACTGAAATAATTAGTTGAACCTTATGTACTCATCTTTTATTTTTTATTTTGATTAAAACTTAAAATCCAGACTTTCTTACAATTTCAATTCTTAATATTATTGCTGGCCAAGAATGCTGTGGCTTGCCAGTAGAAGCATGGAAGCAGTAATGTAACTGATTTACTTTTGTAGCTAAGGTGGTGCCTCAGCAGATCACACACACTTCCCCTAGGATCCAGCCTGACTACGCCACAGAGAGGAGCAGCCTGATCCCCATCTCAGGGCATCGGGCCTCTCCAAATCCTGTGGCCATGGAAACTCGCAGTGACAACAGGTAGGAGGGAATTGCCAGTTACACTGCCTCATTGTGTCATTAGTTTCGAATTTTCTTTCTTTCTTTCTTTCTTTTTTTTTTTTAGATTTTTATTTATTTATTTTTAGACAGAAGGGAATGGAGGGAGAAAGGGATGGGGAAAAACATCAATGTGTCGTTGCCTCTCACTTGGCCCCCACTGGGGACCTGGCCTGCAACCCAGGCGTGTGCCCTGACTGGGAATCGAACAGGCGACCCTTTGGTTCTCAGGCTAAGCTCGATCCACTGAGCTATACCAGCCAGGGCCTGAATTTTCAATAAAACAAAATGCCCACAAATATGGCGTATATTTACTTATTCTTTCTTTCAAATTTTCCATCTGAAAATAATTGTGTTATTTCTCTTAGTTTTATGAAAAATGTCTATATTTATTCAGCCATTCTCCTTTTTTTGGATGTTCTCTTAGTATACATTGTTTTATTTTGTGTATTTGTTTGTTTATTTTGAGAGTAAAGGTAGCAGCATTATGACCTTTTATCCCTAATTTTCATCCTTCCATTTTCATCTTTGAAGAACAAAGACATTCTCTTTCTTAACCACAATACTGTTATCCCTGAAACGATTTTTTTAGCTTTCTATTTTTTTTCACAATTTAAGGATACAGATAGACCAGATCTGTAGAATATTCTTCAATTTGGGCTTGTCAGATTGCTTTGTCATAGTGATATTCAAGTTGTATTTTTTGAGTGAATACCACTTGAGTGATGCATTCTCACTTACACATCAGAGAGCTCATGCTATTCCTTTGTCCCATTGTTAATTATGTCAGCATTAAGTAACTTAGGGAAGGTGATGTTTGCTAGATTTTTCTACTGTAAAAGGGTATCTTCTTTGTAAATAAGTAATCTGTGTGGAAATACTTTGAGGTTATAAATATCCTGTTCCCCAGTAAACTTTCAGTCAGTAGTTTGTTGATGATTCTTGGCTGAATCAATTGAGGATTGCAATTTGATAGTAGCAACATAGAGAATTTTTCTATTTATCATTTCTTTCACATTTATCAGTTGGCATTTTGATGTAAAGAAATTTTATCTATCCCCATTTATTTATTGTGTATAGGTGTATGGATTTGGTTTTATTCGTTACTAAAATCTATTACGTCATCTGTTTTGATGCTCAAATTGTCTCTGGGTTGGTCCTTGGGAGCCCCTTCTGACTAGTTCCTACACTCTCGCCAAGTCCTGGTCATTCTAGCACTTCCCACCACCACAAAATTTGCCATCTCCTCCTGAACTTTGTCTATCTGAGCCCTGGAGTCTGCCATTTCTCCAAAGAGTCCTGGTTCCTTGTTATCATTTAGAAACGAAGATATAGACAATTAGCTGTGTTAATTGTTACTGGATTGTCATTTCTTCTAGGCAGGCAGAAGTAAGAAGTATGAAACATTTTAAAAACTCTTTTAATACACACTTACACCTCTAGTTCAACCCCATTGCCTCCCCCATTCCATATTTGCATTTCCCTTCTCCCACAGTCAGCACATGAAGTCTTTTCAGGATTGGGTCAGTTTTTTGTTTTTTTTTTTTTTTACGATTTTATTTATTTATCTTCAGAGAGAGGAGAAGGGAGGGAGAAAGAGCAATGTATGGTTGCCTCTCACACGGCCCTCACTGGGGACCTGGCCCGCAACCCAGGCATGTGCCCCGACTGGGAATCGAACCGGGACCCTCTGGTTCCCAGCCCGCGCTCAATCCACTGAGCTACACCAGCCAGGCAGGATTGGGTCATTTTTAAATGATCTTGTTTGATTCTTATGGTGTATAAGAATGCTTGTAGGTTTTAATATATTGTGTGTCTATCATTTTTGCTGAACATGACTAATAGCTCTAAAAGTTTGTAAATTCTTTCAGATTTCCTATGTAGATGTTTATTTCATCTACAAATAGACCGTTTTTTGAGAGAAGAAAGAGTTTTTTCATTTCCATTTTGTATACCTATGTTTTTCTTGTTGGATAGAGCTTCTAATATAATGTGGAATATAGCAGAGATAGTGAGAGTCCTTGTCTTGTTCCTTACCTGAATGGGAATTTTCTAAAATTTCATTATAAATTTTTGTACATACTGTTTGCAGTTTGAGGTGCAAAGTTTTTTTCTCTTTTTTTTTCTTAGACATTTGTATCATGAATAAGTATTGAACACTATTAAATTTTTTTGTAAATCTTTTCAAAGTTTCAAATGATTGTTCTTTTATAATTTTTTAATATGATCTGAACCATTAATAGAAATTCTGATGTTGAATCATTCCTATCTTTCTGTGATAAACTGTATTTGATCTACTTAATTTTATATAGTACTTTATTCAGTTTTATTTAGAAATATTGGTGTCAGACTGAAATTTGTTTATAGTCTTTTCTCATACTCTCCCTGTCCAGTTTTGATGTCGAGGCTATATTAAGCACAAAAAATAACTTAGGTCACTTTTCTTCTGTTTCTGGTCTCTGAATCAGTTTGTATAAGCTTGGGATTATCTGTTTTATGTATGTTTGATCAAAATTTGTCAGTATAAACAGTCTGAGCTTAAAGTCTTTCAAGTGGAATTGAGCAGGGAAGACCCTTCAATTACTGAGTTTTTTAAAAGTCAGTTTTGCTAATTATTATTCCATATATGTTTTACATTTCTTGATATAGATAGTATTTATTAATATTCATTTGTTTAGAAGTGTTGCTCTGTAGATTTGTTTCCTTTTACCTAATTGTTTGAGACACAATGGGAAATGTTGGTATGGCAGTTAAGAGTATGAAGAGGAGCTGGGGGATAGGATCATTTGAAAGTAAAGAAGAAATTAGATCATTTTGGCTCATTATTATTTGTGTTCCATCTATAGACCGTCTGTTCCTGTTCAGTTCCAGTACTTTTTGCCAACATACCCACCTTCTGCATACCCACTGACTGCACACACGTACACCCCAATCACCAGCTCTGTGTCCACCATTCGACAATATCCAGGTATGAGCCCCACTGTTAAGATGACTTTTAACATTTTAATATTTTCAAGCACTGAGATAGAAATCAATCAGTGAGTATTTAGCATGGATTTAATCTTTCCATCTTCTATGTTCAAATTCAGATACGCACAAAATCTGAAGCTTTAAGGTTTTAAATCACCATTTCTTTGTTCTGTATAAAGAGGTTATTATTATTATTATTATTATTATTATTATTGATATTTGCATGACTTGTCCCACCCTGAGGATAATTACGTTAACAATTTTTGTTATACCTTAAAATTATAGTACAAGTTAAAATGAATAAAGCTGTGCTCCTACAGAGCTTCCTATTGTTTTGTGGGATATCTGTTGTAGTTTTAATGTTAGTCCATTTATGCTAAACACTCACCGTTCTTCCTTATAAATAGTATTCTTTTTGATAACCCAGAAAAAAAACCAATTCTTAAACTAGAGTGTTTGTGTAACATTTTCCCATGGGACCGCTCAGCTCACTTTAGATACAAGAAAGCTAGATTATCTAGCTCAGGAGTGTGAAACTCATTTTCAGTAGGGGCCACATCAACCTCGTGGTTGGCTTCAAAGGGCTGAAATAATTTTAGGACTATGTAAATGTAACTACTCCTTAACTGTTAAGGAGTTGAAATTACATTCGGTCCTTTGAAGGCAACTGCGAGGCTGATGTGGCCCCCGGTGAATATGAGTTTTATACCCCTGATCTAGCTTGTGGACATTGCCCTTCTGCTGTGCAAGTGAAGATGCAGCCAGGGCCACATGTGGCCATTGAGCATTTGAAGGGGGACCCAGCACAAATGAAGAGATAAGTTTTTTGTTTTACTTAATTAAAATTGGAAAAACTTCAAATTTTTTTGGAAAAACTTACTTATGAAACTACTCTTTTGAAATGTAGATTGTATGGAACCAAAATATTTTGTAATTGAAATCTTTTTAATAAAAATTTAACATCTGAATTGAAGTGTGCTTTTAAGAACAATATATACTCTAAATTTTGAAGACATAATATAGAAAGTAAAATACCTTAGTAAAAAATTTTATAGTGGTTACACTTTGAAATAATAATATCTTAGATACACTGGATTAAATAAGATATGTCTTAAATATATATTAAAATTAATTTGACTTTTTATTTTTATTTTATTAATGCGGCTACAGAAAAATCTAAAATTGCTCATATGACTTATATTTCCATTGGAGTGCTGGGCTTAAACTTTGAAACACTATATTTAAATAGCTTTAAAAACAGGTACCTTCATTTCTGCATTGCTGTTTTTTGTTTTGTTTTTTGCAAAACTTTCCCCAAGTTGTATTTTAATTTTTATCTCTAATGTGGAAAAATAGCTGAATTGTTCTGAATATTCTGTCATGTTTTGCCATACAATTTTAAAGGAAATTCATAACTTTTTTTATTACCAGTCTTATAGAGATAAAAATAATGTTTGGTTGTTGCCAGAAATATTACCCTTATTGCTGAAAATACTTAAGTTTTTTCATCAGTGACCGCACTTACCATCATTTCTTCATCTACTTCTTGGCTTTCTATAACAATGCAGTCATTTTGCCTTTCTGCAAAAGGTAACTCGTGACCAATATTTATTTCTTTGAATACTAGCCAACTGAAAAGGATGTCTCTTGAGCTAGCATTATCATTTTATATAAATATTTATTGTAAAAATCATTTTACTAGCACTGTTAGAAGTGTCTATATTTCTACATTATTATTCTAGTAGCCCTGATAGATACTAACACAGAAAAATGAATAGTGCAAGCAACAACACTTTATTTCTTTTAGTACCCATATGTGCACCATTGTTGTTGCAGATGAAACGTAATATATTCTTTCTCTGGCATCAGTTGTCTGAAGGAAATATTTATGAATCATCTTACATTGTTCTGTTTTCAAGTGTTACAGATTCAATGCCTCACTTTAAATTATTTTAAAGCAGATTTTTTTCAAATCAAGAGGAAAACTGGAAAATTTGTATATAATAGACTCCTGTGTTGCCAAATAGCTGATGATTGCTGTAGTACATAGTTTATGATATAATTGATCATGGTCTCTGGTTGCTTATAAAGATGGAATCTTGTTTGTCCATTAGTTTTTAGTTAAATATAGATATGAATTAGATAATTAAAAATATATATTCATTATCTAGTTTGTAAGTAATCCCTCTCAAATTCCTGAAGTTTTATTTGTTTCAGAGATGGTTTTTCATTTCATTAATTCATTTATTCATTCATGCGTTTCTTAATACCACAAATATTTATTGATATCCTACTATGTGTAAGGTCCTATGCCAAACTTTATTTTTAAAGTTTACTCTTAAACAGATCTTATTTTCAATAAGCTTAGAGTCTAATAGGGAAGTAAGATATGAAGAGATATTACAATAGATTAAGTACTAAGTCCCAGAAGAGAGGCTTGAACAAGGCCATGCTGGTTCTGAGGTAATAGAGGTTATTTCTACATGAGATGATGGTAGGTTGGAAGTCAGGGATGATTTTCCTAAAGGAAGTAGTATTCGGAAAGCATCTCTCAGAAAGGATAGGACAGAGCCATGATGGAATTACAGAAAAGTACATTTCTGTGTGTGAATAAAGTATTAGCATAGATTATGTGCTTGGAACAGAGTGGTTCAGTTTTGGCTGGAGTGCAGTGTGAGTGAGGATACAATTTTTTTAAGGCTGGACCTTGAAAAGGCTTGGAGTAGTGACTAGACTGCATGGTCTGCCTCAGGCAAATGACCAAAGTTTGAACAGAAATAGCAAAGGTACGCTTTTTAGGAAGAAATTAGTAATGCTCTGTGGATTATTTATTTTACAACAAGGGAATATGGCAGTGACTATAAATTTACATGTACTAATTTCTCACTATACTTTTCTCATTTTTTAAAAAAAATTATCTCTTTTCTCTATGGTTTATAACTTTTTCAATTACATTTTTTTAAATTGAGGTATAATTGAAATACACCATATTAGATCCTGGTGTACAGTATAATGATTTGATAGTTTCTTGTGATGAGAACTGTCTTAGCAACTGAAATATGCAACTCAGCCACCATGCTGTGCATTACATCCCCATGACTTATTCATTTTATAACTGGAAGTTTGTACCTTTTGACTCTCTTCACACATTTTACTCATCCCACACTTCCCCCTAGACCTGCTTCAGCCTCTGGCAACAATCAGTCTGTTCTCTTTGTCTATGAACTTGGTGTGTTTTTGTATTTTTCTTACATTTGACATATGGTATTTGTCTTCTCTCTCTGACTTATTTACTTAGCATGATACCCTCAAGGTCTATCCTGTTACAAATGTTCTTTTTTTTATGGCTGAATAATGTTCTTGTGTGTGTGTGTCACATCTTCTTTATCTAATTGTCCATCAGCAGACACTTAGGTTATTTCCCTATCTTGGTTATTTTGAAACATGAGGATGCAGGTATCTTTTTCTGGGTTGTTTTGATAACTAAGAGGAAAAGTTACTGTGTTTGTTTTCTTTGTACAAATAGTGAGGAATTTCTTTTCTGTTGCTTCCTGAGAGAGTGATTTTTTAAAAGATTTTATTTATTTATTTTTAGAGAGAGGGGAAGGGAGGAAGGAGAGGGAGAGAAACACTGATCAATTGCTCCTCGTACACGCCCCTTTTGGGAACCAAACCATAACCCAGGCATGTGCCCTGGCTGGGAATTGAACTGGCAGCCTTTTGCTTTGTGGGACAACACCCAACCAACTGAGCCACACTGGTCAGGGCATTGTTTTTGTTTTCAATTTTGTTGTTTTTGAGTTAATTTTTATATGCACATAGGTGATATGTTTGCTGTGTAGGAAAAAGGAAAGTTGATTGTTCTTTTTATGGATATATAGAATTTAAAATGTATAAGCAGTCTATTTCAGAAGTGCTCATGATAGTGGTTCTGTAAATTAAAACAAAATATTCTTGACTTGGGAACTATAGATGTATCCTAGAAGTTTTAGATGAATTATTTAGCACAGTTGCTTGGCTTACATTTGGAATTTAATACATAGATTGCTTTTTTCTTGTTTTAATGCTATTTTTAGTAATCTATAAAAAGATCATATATAATTGGTAGGAAGTAAGGGGGGGGAACCTCAATATATAGTTTTAAATAGTGCTTTTTTTAAACTTAGGATTTAGATCTCATATAGTAGAAAAATTCTGTTTTCATTTAAGTGTTTTTCTTATGTGAACTGTGTCTAATCAAAGCTAATATTCTTGTAGTCAGTTTTTCCATCATTT
>PVJI01006882.1:64493-82837 GCA_004026765.1 Micronycteris hirsuta | reverse complement strand
ATTCCTTTTTAGTTCTGAAGTTGTATAGTCTCCATCCTAGTTAATGCCAACCCTCCAGTTTCTCTATGCCCTCACATCAGGGATAGAACACTGCAGGAAAAAATCTCTTAAACAGACAGAGTCAACTCTATCTAATAGCCTTACTAAAATTATGTGATAAACTTATTTTGACACTCTCAAGAAGAGCTAATTCATACATTCTCTTCTCTCTAAAACCCACTTACAATCAATTATAGGCTGTATCACTTCTTTGCTGAGCTTGCTTTATACTTTATTGAGAAAATGGAAGATTTCAAATAGAAACCCCTTGATCTTTTTCCATAACAAACACAAAAATTCATTTTCTCAACATTTATATTCTCTTTTTGCTCTTTTGTTAAAATTAATTCAGTGCCCTGCCTCTTATAAATTCCAACTTTTTCATACTCTAGACTACTTTTCTGTATACCTTCTGTAGGACTTGGCACTTGTGATTGCCCCATCTTTTGTTGAAATTTAAATATGGCTTTCCTTATTAGTAATTTTGAATATATTTTATTGATGATGCTATTATAGTTGTCCTGGTTTTCTCCCTTTGCCCCCCTCCAACAGTACTCCCCATTCCCTCCAGCAAAATCCCTCTTAGTTCATGTCCATGGGTCATGCATATAAGTTCTTTTGATACTCCATTTCCTATACCGTTCTTAACATTCCCTGTTTATTTGAACCCACAAATTTGTTTTTCTTAATCCCTGCACCTTTTCCCTCATTCTTCCCCTTCCCCCTCTGAACTGATAACTCTCCAAATGAGCTCCACATCAAAGTGGTAAAAAGCAAGGACCTACAACCTAGATTACTCTGTCTGGGGCTTTCCTAATTTGTCATTGATAACATTTTAAAGTATGGTCTAGAAGTTCTCATTCTTAAGAAAGAAAGAGGGAAAAACAAACTTATTTGTTCTTATATATCTCCTTCTAGCACTCCATTTTTTTTCAGTCTATTTTTTTTTTCTACACCAATATTTCGATAATGGGGAAAAAAGGGGAAAGTTTAAGTCAGAGAACATGTGTAAAGGACCCATGGACAAAGACAATGGGGAGGGGAGGGTGAATTGAATGTGGGAGGTAGGGGTGGGTGGGTAGGGCAGGGGTGAGTAATTGAGGAAAAATGGGGAAAACTATAATTGAATAACAGTGAAAAATAAAAAATAATATGATAATAATAATGCAAAATTAAAAAATAACTAAAACTGTTTTAAATGTGGAAATGAATGCTTCACTTCATATCACAGTATAAATCTTTAAGAATAACAGAATTTTACAGCTGAGTATCAAAAACATTAGCATGGACTAATTAACTGCTTTCAGGTTCTCCTTTAGAGTTAGTGGTGATGATTGCAGTGTGGACACATGGAATATAAAAGTGGAATCCAGAATGTATAACCACACTCCAGAATTTTACTGTACATTCTCATGCTCATTTACCTAGGCAAAATTGCTCACTCAATTGGATGTTTTCATAAAAACTAAATATAAAGGTATTAAAATATGTCTACTTTTAGAAAAAAATGAAATAAAATGTCATTTATATATTCTGCCACTAACCTTCTCTTCACATTCTTTGCTGTCATGATTTCATCTAAACTACTGCACGAAACTGCTCTTGTTTGTCAAGGTCACTAAATTCAATTGCCCTGCATTTGTCTTCATCTTATAACTTCTCAGCTTCGATTGACACATTTAATGATTTTCTCCTATTTACAACATTCTCTGGTCTTCAGTTACAACTCACATTTCTAGATTTTCCTTCTCTCTCAGGCTGTTACTTAATAATGTGAAGGCTGCTTTTCCTTTTCCAAGTCTTAAAATTTTTAGTTCTGCAGGCTCCTCCACTTCCTTGTATATTGCTCTTTCCTATGATATCTCATTTCATCACAGGGCTTTAAAACGTGTTAGCATTTTAGACACAGTGAAGATACTTTTGGCTGTGTGTTCTAGTGCTACTCAGATCATCCTGGTATACTGGTTGCTTCCAAAAATAAAAATATATTGTAAACTAATAGTCTGAGAGATAGGAAGAATCTAGAAAAGTGAGTTGTAACTTAAGACAAGAGAATATTCTAAATAGGAAAAGTCATCAAATGCTTGAATTGAAGCTGAGGCGTTAGAAGATGAAGGCAAATACAGGGCAATTGAATTTAGTGACCTTGACAAGAGCAGTTTCTTGCAGTGGTTTAGATGAAATCTCAACTGCAATGTTTACTGAATTCATGAATCAAATTTCCATAGTGCTGACTGGAAATTAGGGCAACTTCATCTCTCACAGACACCACTCTAATGCATGCATGTAATAGTGCAAGGGGAGCATGTGAGCTGTATAGGTGCCAGCCGTGGTGGAATATACTTGGCCAGTGACTTCAGCTGCGTGTGAGCTGGCTTTGTCCTTTCTCTATTCCAGGTGGACATATGCCTTTGCTATTGTGACTTTCATTCAGCCAGTCTTTATTGATCATAAACATGGCACTGAAGTGGGAGTTGAGGACAGAGATAGTAATAACAGCAACTCAGATATAGAATTTACTTTGTGCCAGACATGTTCCTAAGTCCTATAACATGAATTAATTTAATCCTGCACCAGCACATTTTACAATGAGGAGCTAAGACTTAGTAAGATTAAATTAATTTCCAAAGATCAAAGGGCTGATAAGTGGCAGAGCCGGCTTTGAACCAAGGAGATCAGGCTCCGGAATCCTTGAAGTCACCAGCTGGTGAGGAGAAACAGAACAATTGCCACATTGCAACGTGCTAAGAACTGAAAGATAGCTTTGGAACATATATTAACTCAAAGGAGATCTATTCTTCTTCTACCTGGGAAGGATTCCCAGAAATTGTATCATTTGAACTAGACCTTAGAAAAAGATAAGACATTTCTATCAGAGTAGGAACCTCTCAGAGGAAATATATGCAATTGGAGAAGCAGGGAAGGGTGTGGCAATCCTGAAGCACTTGGAGAAGTTCAAGGTGGCTGGAGCATAGACTTGTGTTCATGTGGCTGGGAGGAACTGGTTCAGTGTGATGCAGACACTAGCCTGAAGATCAGCAGGCTGGGCTGGAGTGCAGACTTTGTCTGACTCAACATCCTTCCTAATCTATGTTATAAGGCAATTGGACAAGAAAAAAAAGCCTCAGGTGCCTCTCAACACACATTATCTGTAATTCTAGAAAACCTCAAATAAATCAAAAGT
This sequence comes from Micronycteris hirsuta, assembly GCA_004026765.1. NCBI lineage: Eukaryota > Metazoa > Chordata > Mammalia > Chiroptera > Phyllostomidae > Micronycteris > Micronycteris hirsuta. The sequence goes on along the minus strand of PVJI01006882.1, from coordinate 79,614 downwards.
ATCTTATCCTGGTATTCCAAAACAAGACTCACTATTCCTGGAGGTGAATCCAGATGACCTCAACATCGTTCTGTGACCCATTACTCAGGCCTCACCTCCTATTGAATATTATTGAAAGGTAGCGTAAGCAAAGGTCAAGGTTATTGGGGGCTGCAAAGGCTCCTGGGTTGTGTTATTTTCAGTGCTAAAAAAAAAGGAAAGAAAGAAAGTCCCTGCAAACCAAGATGAATTGGTTAGTTGACTACCCTATCTGTAGGCGAATTAATGTGCTGTAATCTCATAAAGCAGAGGCAACATTCATGACAAGTCACAATATATAGAAATAAAATTGGTATATCTATGAAGTATAGAATGATTTTGAAACAGATACATATTTATTTAATTTTTTAAATTAATTTTGCCAGTACTGTTTGACTGACTTTATCAGTTTGTATTACCTAAGAGGCCTGCTTCTGAGTTTAGCAGCGTATGTTTGGACCTTTCTTTTTCTCTTCCAGTTGGATATATGGTTTTTTATTTATAGAAACGAAAACTCTATTATTTCTGATTATTTAAATATTACATGTTCCCTTTAAAAATAATGAGTAACACATAAAAATTAAAAGTCACTGGAAATCATACCATTCTAAAATTACTAGCATCAATACTTTGTTGAACATATTTGCCAGCATTTTTGTACACACATGTAATGTTTTCATGTATATGTACAATTTAATATATTTAGGATCATATTATCGATAGTTGTTTTTATTATAGACATCTTCATTCTGATTTATTTTTCCCTCACCTATGTTTGTTTATTGTTTCCCCTACTTAATCCCAGTCAAATATGTTAACTACTGTTCATTTCTTGGGTCATATCCTTTCATTTAATTCAGGCCCTCAAGGTGTGGATTCCAAGACAGGATTACATGTCAACAAGATGTATTAAGGGAAATACCTATGAAAAATAAAAGGAACAAAGCAGAAGTTGACAAGAGTGTTTAGACAGCTCTGACTGCTGAGGAGAAGAGAAAGGTAGAAAGAGTCTGAAGCTGCAGTATAGTTTTAAGAAAGTTTGGTTAAGCCAACAGGGACTCAATTAGCCAAAGTCACTCAGCTGACAACTTGCATGAATGGGCCCACATTATTAACCATGTAGTGCCCAGTCATTGTCTGACAGAAGCCTGAAGAAAGTGTGGCCTCAGCACCACAAGCATTGAACCTAGAAGGATAACAGCTGGTGTGTTTCCTGCAGCAGAACATCTGAGCAGTGCATAGCTTTCTCCATGTCATTATAGCGATATATAAATCCATAAGCATACATATTGGGAATCAGTAATTATTTTTGCAAATATAAGATAATTTTATATATACTACTCTGAATCTTACTTTTGTCACTTAACACTATCATGGACTCCACTCCAGTAAAGCAATATACACATATAACTCATTCCTTTCAAAGGATATCATACTTCATATTATTTCCAAATCAAAACTTCTCGAGCTACATCAGTGGGAATTCTCTTAAAAATCTTAATGTTAAATAATATAATACATTTGTAAAGAAGAAACATCCCTGAGCATATATGTGTGTGTCTGTTTGTGTTATCTGAGAGAAAAAGTTGTTTTTAGTTTAATTTAAACATTTAACCCATCTATAATGTGTATCAATGTATATTGGTGTGTGGAATGCGGTTGGATCTGAACGTTAGTTGTTACTTACTCCTCCATTTTGGGGGGCTTCCAAAATTTTGTTGACACCACTTGTCCATTGCCATTATCCCTCTTATTGTCTTTATCTTCATGTATTTATGTTTCAAAATACATCTTTAATATCTTTTGTTTTGAGCAGTAAGGACAAATAAAAACTGTGTCAATATATTTTATAATTTATACTTACATATGAACTGTTAGCTCATGCACCCAGTTTTAAAAAGTTAGTATTCTGAGTTACATATTAAAAAAGGAATAAATTTTCAGGTAGTTTATATTATTTAAAAGTTTTTTCTTTGCATTTAAGAACACGACGTGCCATCGTTTAATCTTGTTTTATGCCTTTTAATAATTTCCTTCTTATATGTGATAAGTTTTATTTTTAAATTAATACCTAGTCCTGGCTGGTGCTTCAGTAGATTGAGTGCCGGCCTGCAAACCAAAGGGTCGCTAATTCAGTTCCAAGTCAGGGCACATGCCTGGGTTGAGGGCCAGGTCCCCAGCAGGGGATGCATGAGAGGCAACCACACATTGATGTTTCTCTCCCTCTTTCTCCCTCCCTTCCCCTCTCTAAAAATAAAAAAAATAAAATCTTTTTGAAAAATTAATTAATTTCTATGTTTTATAATTTTGTCATTTATGAAACAAAATATTTCCAAATTTTACTTATAGCTAGTTAATGTTAGTGCAGACAGAAGCCATATTTTTTAGAAATGTATCTCGTTCAACTACCTTAACTAGTTCATCTGAATATTTGTTTGCTTTTTTAATTTGCCATCTTGTTCTACCTAGATTTGTTAGCATAATGCTTTATTTTTCTTCTGGCCTGTATCTGAATTTATTAAAAATGTCTTAATTTAAGTAAAAGCAATACTGATGGTCATCCCCTTATCCAGATGTTAATGAAAATTTAGTGTTTTAACAGTTATGTTTTTGTGTGTGTATGAGATGTTTATCATTCCTTTATTACTATTTTAATTTAATTTTAAAATGAAAAATGAGTACTTAGTTCTAGTATATAATATTTAATGTATTTAAATATTTGTATACCTTTTCTTTTTTAACATTTAATAAAATATGAGTCCTATATGCCTCTAATATATTTATTTACTAAATCTCTATTGAATTATTTGTGGTAGTATTTTATTGAAGATTAATGCATCTACGTAGGCATATATCTATTTCTAATTATATAAATGTGTTCATTCTATAATTTTCTTTCTTTGTATTATCCTTATTTAGATTAGTTTTTAATTTTATTCCTCCTTTATAAAATTAATTGAGAGGTATCCATCTATCCCTAGCATCTGCAAAATTTTAAGTAACTTTATAATTATTAATTATTTAAAAGAAGCCTAGACCTAGAAAGAAAGAAACTATCTTGTTCTTATGCCTTTAGCAGAGGGAAGAGTAAAGTCTTTAATTACTTTGCCAACATCTTTTATAATAACTGGCCAATTCCGATTTTCTGTTTTTCCTTTGGTTATTTTCATGCTTTTAAATTTTCTGGTATATCATTCTTTTCTTCTGCACTTTCAAACTATTGGTATTTAAAAATTACTGTAATTAAAATCTCTTAATTCCATCTTTTATCAAGAGAGTGAAGTAAAGGACAGCTATAACCTGGAAATCATGGATGGCCATGATCTGATATGTGATTCAGGATTATACAAAGTCAGGCTAAGAATTGAACAAACAGGTAGAAAAAACTCAAATGCAAATAGTAGAGCAATTATACTTTATTCTTTCACAGTACCGTTCTTTTTTTAGAAGAACATTGTTAATATGTATAGCAGTACTTGAATTTCAAGTATCATACTAGATTCCAACCAAATTCCTCACTTTCATCAGAGGAGTCAATCCCATACCCTATCATAGTCTCTGTCTCTCATATAATCACACCTGTAAAATAATCTTAACTGCTATATTTAGAGAAACTGGAAGGAGAGGTGAAGAAGGGTCACCTCATGAAAGGTCTTTGAGCCATGGTATGCCTTTTGGACGTTAATAGGAAGACAATGAATGTAGACCACAGAATTATATTAAGTACAATTTACTCGGTGAAACTGGTTTATTTAAATTCTCTAATTATTTTCTCTTAAAATGGTGGCTAAAAGCACAAATCTTGGAATTAGACCAACCTTCCTACATTTATTAGCTTTATGATTTTAAGCCTCAGTCTCCAAGTCTTAAAATGCAGATATTAATTTTGTTTTCACATGGGACATCTAGAATAATAAAATGGTAAAGTATATATAAAGTGCTTATTAAATAGTAAGTGAGCATGCAGTAAATGGTTGGTAGAGTCAGTCATCATCATGATTGTTATCTTCACCCTCATCATCATTGTTATCATCTTAATGTTAGAGGCATATATGGACATGGTCTTTTTAATGAGACATATAGATTTTCCCTAAGACTCAATAGCAGAGAGAAAAAAGAGCATAGCTAGATGGCAGAACTCAAGATCTATTCTGCTACTAACTGTTGTGAACAGTTAAATTTCTATTTTTGTTTTATTTTTTAAGTATATTTGTGAAAAGGCCTCTGTACTGGTTTCATAGCTTGCTATAAACACTGCATTCTAATTGCTATAATTCCAGAGTTTCTGATAAAAAGGATGAATATAATAATAATTATAGTGATAAAGAAACAAAGAATTGGCATTTTCTGAAACACAGTAGATCCCTCTATAATTTACAGATAGCATCTCCTAAAATATGGTAGTTCTATTAGGGTAACTATATAGCAGCTATAACAAATGCTTAACAGTTCCATGGCTTAACATAATGAGTTTCTCTCTGTCTCACATCAAAGTCTCCTGGTGTGATTTGGGGATCTATTCCTTCCTTCATGTGGCTCTGTTGTCTTATGGCCTCCATTTATAGCTCCAAGGATGATGGGAAGAGTGTGTGGGGAAGGTGTCCTGGCTCTTTACTGCCTCAGTTTCAAAATATTCCACTTTAATCCCAATGACATTTTAGTGGTCAGATCTTAGTCACATGGACACCTGTAGCTGCATATTTCAGCCTTGGATTAACTCCATTCAGGCTTCTGTTGTGTCCAGGAAAAGGAAAAGAGTTTAGACACAGAGATGCTAATAGGTAAATAAATACCCATTTATGTAAAAAGCCAGCAACAACTTAGTAAGGATTTGTCATGACCTCCAAATCCATAAATAATCTCTTTTTAAAAAACTTTAATGAATATGAACAGAAAGCAACTGTACTCCTTCACTGAAGCTTACATGATAAAAGCTGTGATATTTCCCAGTCATTTATATTTGTGTCCACATATATGAGAGGAAAAATATGGGATAAGTATATGTATACATAATAATGGAATACTGTGTCCTGTTTCCTCTCAGAATTTGACTGAGAATTCTTAGTTAAAATGAAATGTATCCTCACAAATTAAAATAAAATATGATTGAATTAGTTAACCCAATTTTTCACATCAATAATCATTATCTAGGCAATTTCTATTTTTTTTTTTTTTTTGTGCCTTGCTCTCAGAACAGTCTGAGCTATATAGCACAATCTGCCCTGAGGTCCTGGCCACAGAGCCAGTCCATTTTGTGCAAAGAAACCTACATAATGCAACCTTTCTTTTTTAATTTATATTTTATCGTTTATGCTATTATAATTGTCCCAGTCTTTCCCCTTTGTCCCCTTCCACCCAAAACCCCACTCTCTCAGGCAATCCCCACACCATTGTCCATGTCCATGGATCATGCATATATTTTCTTTGGCTATTGTATCACCTATGCTGTACTTTACATCACCATAAATATTCTGTAACTGACAATTTGTACCTCTTAATCTCTTGACCTTTTTCACCCACCCCCCTGACCCCATCCTATCTGGTAACCACCAAACCATTCTCTGTAGCTATGATTCTGTTTCTGTACTGCTTGTTTATTTTGTTTTTTTACATTCAATTGTTCACAGATATGTATTTATTGCCATTTTATTGTTCATATTTGATCTTCTTCTTAAAGAAGACCTTTTAGCATTTCATATAATACTGGTTTGGTGGAGATGAACTCCTTTAGTTGTTTTTCTTGTCTGGAAAGCTCTTTATCTGTCCTTAAGTCTTTAAGTCTTTTAAATGATAGCTTTGCCAAGTAGCTTGGTTGCTTGGTTGTCCTTATGTCTTTTAAATGATAGCTTTGCCAAGTAGAGTAATCTTGGTTGTAGATCCTTGCTTTTCATCACTTTGAATATTTCTTGGCAATCCCTTCTAGTTGGCAAAGTTTCCTTTAAGAAATCAGCTGACAGTTTTATGGGGGCTCCCTTATTGGTAACTATCAGCTTTTCTCCTGCTTTTAAAATTTTCTCTATGTATTTAAACTTTGGCATTTTAATTCTGATGTGTCTTGGTGTGGGCCTCTTTTGGCTCTTTGTGTTTGGGAGTCGGCGCTTTCTGAATTGTATGTCTATTTCCTGTACAAAGTTAAGGAAATTTTCTCTTTTTTTTTTTTCAAATAGTTTTCCAAGTTTATATTCTCTCTCTTCTCTTTCTGTTGATGTGAATGTTGGTATGCTCGAAGTTGTCCAAGAGGATCCTTATACTATCCTCATTTTTTGGGGGGAGCATTCTTTTTTCTTCTTGTCATTCTGATTTTTTGTTTTTTCCTTCTGTATGTTCCAAATCACTGATTTGATTCTTGGCTTCATCCACTCTACTGTTAATTTTGTGTAAATTGTTTCTGACTTTGTTTCTGACTGGGTCATTTCATGCTGTTGAGGACTTCACTAAGTTCCTTGTTTATCCATATACCAGTATTTTTGAAATCTGCATCTAGCGGACTGTCTCTGTTTTATTTAGTCCTTTTTCTGGAATTTCATTCTGTTCTTTCATTTGGGCCATGTTTCTTTTTTTCCTCACGTTGGCATCCTCTCTGTGTGTGATTCTATGTATTAGGTAGAGCTGCTATGTTTCCCAGGCTTGGTAGAGTGGCCTGATATAATAGGTGTCCTTTAGAGTCCAGTGGTACAGCCTCCCCTATTACCCATGCTGGGAACTGAAAGTGAACCCATCATGTGGGCTATGTATACTCTCCTCTTGTAGTTGAGCCTTGGTTGCTGTTGGCACAGCCAAGATAATCTGCCACTTGTGTTCTGTCTGGGGTAATACAGCATAAGCTACAAAGTGATCTGCAGATGACTGTTTCTTGTGCTCAGCCTGAAGATATCAAGGCAAGGCTAAGCTGGGAACCAAAGCCAGCTGTTGCTAGTACCAGGCCTAGGGCAGTGTAGTGAGAGGCATCGGGCTTGCTGAAGCCAAATGAAGCTTGTTTGAGAGAATTTAGAAAAATATGAAGCATGGGTCCATACAAGCCATTTACTTTGATAACCACTGGAAACAGCTTGGGGGGGCCTGAATGTTGGGTGTGGCAGGGCCTTAGGGAATCACCAGGTAGGGCAAACAATGTGAACCAGGTTGATGGAGACTAAGATATGGTATCTGCTGGCCAACTCTGTGGGACAAGGGCTCAGAAAAGGCATTTCTGTGTGGGAGAAAGCTGCCCAACCCACAGCTCTCACCCTGATGCTGGATAGTCTAGGTGCCCTGGTGCTGGAGTTCAGAGACAGTGAGTCCAAGTAAGTCTGTACATGGGCCCTTTATAGGGAAATGCCTAGGATTCCAGAAGTTTGTCTTCCACAGCCTCAATTCCTGCTGGTTTTTATAGCCAGAAATTATGGAGATTTTTCTTCCCAACACTGGATCCCTGGAAGGGGGTCCTGGTGTGGGGCCGGGACACCTCACTCCTGAGATATCCCTCCTGATTTTTATCTGCCACACATGAGTGTGGGACCAGCACAGTCCACATCTCCATTTCTTTTACCAGTCTCAATGTAGTTTCTCCTTTAATTTTGTAGTTGTAAGACTTCAATTCAGCTCAGTTTCTGAGAGCTTTAAATGATGGTTGTTCTATACTTTAGTTGTAATTTTGATGTGGTTGTGTGAGGAGTAAAGTCATGTTTACCTATGCCTGCATCTTTACCAGAGGTATAATGCTGATTTTTATTATATTTAATCATCATTTTGATGTTATGATTTTCATTTCTGATAATCAGCTTGTTGTTTGTATATTTTTTAAAAATTCTTGATATTGTACTAAAATGCTGTTTCTTATATCATATCTTTGATGTTTAGATACTTTCAATATTTAAAAAATTAAAAACTGAAGAGTTATTGATTTGAATATCTTAATTAATTTGATATGTTCAAATAGAGAATATATAATATGATGGTGCTCTTAAACTTTTTTCACAAATGTTGAATAATATTTAGAATATTAAAATGTGCCTCTGCTTCTATACACTTTTAACAAATAATAAATAAGGTGTTATTTTTGGAGAAAGAGTTTTTTTTTTGTCTCAAGTATGTAGTTAGCAGCTAAAAAGTTCAAGTAATGAAAGTTCACTAATCACTTTTGTATGTACTGACATTCTTTGAATAAACAACTGATGGATAATGTCTGATCTTTTCAATCAGAAATTCATTTGGAGAAAGGAAAATGTGTTTGTGAATGTTTTAGCAGAGCCTGTGATATTATTTTGCATAATTATATTGTCTGTTGACTCATTTTCCATAGTGATTTGTATGGAGCATCTCCTACATTGATTAAAACATCTATTGTATAGTCTATTTGAATTAAAGTTTTGCTTCAGAAATTCTGCTTTGTTTGGACATTTTGGTACATTGTTGCCCAATGGCATTTATAAGAAAAGAAAGCACACCAGGTTCAGGACCTGGTGGTTTCCATGTTATCCTGATTTATGTACCATCTGTTAGCCAGTTGCCAGTTCATATTTTTTGATATGCAGCTAGGAGAGGATTACATAGTCACCATGTTACTTCTCCACTCAGAAAACAGAAACTGGCATAGGTCACTGCTAGTAGATTAGCATAGGTAGATTAGCAGATTCTTATCAGGCTCCCTTTTTTCTGTTTGATTTTGGGGTGTTCATAGGTAGCGACACTCTCATACCAAATAAAGTAGAGACCTGGCCTCAATTCCAGGACACTAGGAAAGTCCTTGGTCTGGCTCCCTATAGATGATTTGATTCCAGCTATGATGAGAGTGTTATTAGCTCCTGACTTAAGGGTTTGAGAGTAAGACCTAGGTTGAAATTCCTCTAGTTTTGCTACTCAGTAATTCTAGAGCATATTTAGCACCTGTGACTTGGTTTTCTCATTCATAAAATGAGGCAATACACATAAAATTACATTTTATAGTGTCTCATACTTAATACGCACCTAATATATTTTTAATTTTAATTTTTGTAGCTTGGTTTGTGATCCCCAGAAAAGGTGTCAAGCCTGTTTCCTTTTGGCTTTTTTGTTTTGTTGTGTTTTTGTGTGTGTGTGTTTGTTAACCATTCAATGTATAATTATTATTTTATTGAAAAATATAATTATTTAGTTTTAGTTTATTTATTTGGGGAGAGATATACATGCAATAATTTAATATATTATATAAATCCTTAGAAGAGAGGAAAAAGATTAATAATGAACCAAGGAATAGCATATGTATGGTATTTCAGGTGTTGGAATAGTTAAGAAGTGAAGTTTATCCTCTGTTTTGAAAAGTTCTGTGAAAAAAGGAGATATGGCTTTAGAGTCTGAAACAATGGTTTAAGGAAGTCTCAAAAACAGAGATTTGTTTAGAAAGTTATAAACTACCCATTGAGATAGTCAAGGAAAACAAAATACTTGAAAAGACATATTTCTATACCAAAGTAGTCTGATCAGCTTAGATTTTTAAAAGCAAAGACACAACAGGGAATATTCACATAAATATTATAATTTTTGTTTTCTTCATGTTTGATATTTTGATTTCACTAAGAAACTAGGACTGATTCATTAACTATTTTATAGATATTAAATCAATGAAATAAAGCACTTTCTGAAGAAGTATCTGAACACACAATAGTCTTTGGTAGTGGGAGGTTGTTCAGTCAATACAAGATAATCACTTGCAATGGCGTTTCCCTCCGCTGTGGTAACAAATAAATTCCACCATTTGAGTAGTCTAAGAGTAAAGTGGTTTAGTTTTTGTTCAGTAGAGTGGCTGTAGGTCTGTTGACTCTTCACACCAAATATCCTATAAATAGTTCCTAAAGGACCCACAATTTTCATCTGGTGCCTCCATAATCACCTTTGAAAAGCAGAGGGGGATGGAGGAGACCCACCAGTTCTTAAAACCACATAGTGGAAATAAAGCATCTCTTCTTGTCACATTACTCTTTCCCAGTATTTTTGTATGCATCCTACTTATAAAGAATTCTTAGGGATATTATCTTCCTGTGATATAGGGAACACATATCACTCACCCTCTTGACCACTCAAGGATCAATGTAATGGTTGGACTAAAAGACAAACCTAAATCTGTTGTCTAAAATTACTAATTGTGGTTTATGAAATTTACCTAACAAATTAAATTGGAAAATTATGTAGTAAATACAATTAAATTTTAGTGTATGGGCAGGTATAAAAATTATGTTTTATCACATAGACATACAAGCCCAAATATGTATGGGCAGCAAGTTGCTTCTCTTGTAAATCTCTTTGTAGACAGATAGTTATACTTGGCATTTGTTTTGTTTGCTCAAAGCCAGCTCCAATAGTTCAGCTAGGGAAATAATATATGGATACAAATATATGAAAATAAATATTCTATGCACAGTATTTCTACCTCTATAAATGATTCCACACTCCTCTTTGCCATCTCTGAGACCTTAATGCCCCATTCCACTTTATCGAATCATCCTAACTTCTGATGATGATGCTTCCAAATACTTCTTCAGGTGTAGCTGTTTCTTTTTTAACACCCCAAATTCATTTTTCCTTAATGAAGCCCTTCATATTTTATCTCTGAACTAATTAAAAACATATATATTCCACTTTCCTCTAGCACCTCTTCTTATGTAGCTACCAAAAATCATCCACTTAAAGCTGGAGATAGTCCACCATTGTAGTTAAGTAAGCTCTGCAGTGAGACAATTTGCAAACTTAGACAGTTTTCTTAAGCTTTATCTTTAGTTTTATCATCTGCAAAGTGGGAGATATTCATCTTCTAAATGGGAGATTTCATAGTCTTAAAAGCAAATGATAATGGAAATTATTTACAATTGGTATATCACAAAACAAATGCATTAGAACTGATTCAGGCTATAGCTGGCCTCTTGTTGCACCAGCTAATAACCTTTAATTGCTAGGTCATGAGAGGTTTTGACAGCATGCCTGAGAATGGAGTAAAAAGACAAGGGCATAGAGGATGTTACATTAATTTGGACAATGGTTATTTACCAGCAGTACAGAAACAGTTCAATATTTTAATATTAATATAAACTCCCTGACAGCTGAACATCAGTTTTAGTTTTGTTAACTCACTGAAAGCACAGAACACAGTGTAAAATCAGCCTAGGTTATGTAATACTTAAGTAACATATAAATCCTAATCTCCAGGTAATAACAAAATAAACATATATTTTTCACCCACATAAAGTCTACAAAGAGATCCAGTTGTGATGGACTTGGCTAGGGTAGAGAACTTGAAGACTTGTCCATCAGCTCCCTGGAGAGGAGACACCCATTACTTTTGCATATATCTTATTGGCCTAAGCAAGTAGCAGGCTCTACCCATCTTTAAGAGGGTGGAGAAGTGCAGTCTTTGTGTCCTAAAGAAGAGATGAGTTGGACATGTCGGTGAGTCAAGGTAACATCCACAAACAGTGTAAATCACATTGTTAAGCGTTCTAACTATTATTAAAGCTTACTCTGATTATTTCATTCCTCTGTTCAGATGATTTTCCTGGAACTGCTTCACTCTCCTTACAGCCCCTGAACTCCTCCATGTACATTCTAACTACTTTTTAAATATCTTTTACTATATCTTTTCACTTTAACTCTAGTCTATCCAAGCTGAATTACTTCTTTTCCTATCAATCTATTGCTTGTCTTTAAATCTGTGTCTCTACTGTTAATTCAACTTAATTGACTTTATATAATCTTCATATGCCATAACAGCTTCTTACACTTTTACCCATCAAGTTCATATGTTCTAAATTTCACATTAAACTTATACATTCGTATTTTATTAACTTTTATGACATTCTTTGGCCCAACATTATATTACAGTTATTTATGTACATGACTATATCCCATTCTATCTTTCAAAGTCTTTGAAAGTGGAATCTATGCCTGATTCATCTGTGTAGCCCTTTTACAAGTGCCTTACTCATTACAGTTCAATAAACAGTGCTTAATTAACCACAATCTGAACATGAGCATCAAACTAAGAATAAGGAATTCTGGAATTTAGTTACAGCTTAGTTACTAACTAATAATTTTACTTTGAGTAAGTTGCTTCATCAACTGGAGCCTCGGTTTCCTCATCTCTAAAATGAAGATAGTTGTAACAGCCTTGTACCTTCTTTCTTACAATATAGTTAGGAAAAGCAAGTCTGATGGGACTTCACAGCATGTGAAAGCACTTTGTATAAATTGTCATCAATTATGACACAAAAAAGCTGAACTCTGATGTTAAAATTTAATCAATTCAGCAGTATTCAATTTTGTTTATCCTTTGGGTCTCTTGGCATTTTATACTTCTGGTTCTCTGTTTACCTCTCTTTTACATAAAGACCTAGTAGACTCATTACCTCCTACCTTAGTGATTTTCAAGCTATGATTCTAAGGACTCTATGGGTTTAACTCTTTCATGGGCCATAGCCAATATTAACATCAAAGGGATAACTTCTAGCACTATTCCTACTAGAGAAAAAATTCCTTGATTCATTTTAAATATTATTTTTTCGGACAAGGCTCTCACTTAAAAATGTATGTATTGCAAATAAGAAAATGTAAAAATAATAACAGCTGATGGACTCTTCATCATTTTTTCTGTCATAGAACAAAAAACATAACAATTAGAAATATCAAGATTACCATGACAATTCCTTTTTGGAAATATTATAACATGTCACTGTGCACATATAAATTCTTTTAAAGAGCTTTATTTTCTTATTGATTCATAAAAACTATTTATATATGCATATGAGTATGCACATGTATGCACAACATGTTGGATTTTTAATTTGTGGTTTGTTTTGTTCTTTGATTGTTTATTATGTGTTGCTATAATAGTTATATGTATTTACTCAAATCTATTAATCTTTTAGGGTTTTCAGGTTTTAAATTCTATTACGGAAAGCTTTCTTTAAACTCCATTTTTTGTTGACAAACATTTGATGTAGGAGATAACTCCTTTAACTTATGAAGAATTTATGCTGAGTAGAAAATATACAAATAGGCCAATAGAAACTAGAAAGAGAGTTGAACAGAAAAAGCAATACAAGTAATAAATAATGTTAGAGAAAAATGTTTCATCTTGCTCATATTTAAAGAAACACAAATCAAAGCAACATGAGATTTTTCCTCTCTCAGGCCAGACACAAAATTTTTATCTAGGTTGTTGAGGAATGTTTATTATATTCATCATTATGCAGACTGAAAATTTACATAGGATTTTGAAAACTACATTTAAAATATATGTCAGAATGTAATAGTGCTCATGCGTTTTGTACCAGCCTTTCTTTTGTTACAAATTTACCTAACAGATGTATTTTCAAAAGCATGTCAGGATACTTCAGTAAGAATTTGTTTTACCACTCTTTGAGGTATCAATTTAAAAAAAATGGCAACATGCTAAATAAACATTAGTAGGGATGTAGTTAGTTAAATCATATGTGTTCAGTCAGCAAACAATGCACAGAATATCAAACAATTGAAATAATTGAAAGAGAGAAGTATGTGTTCATATAGAAATGGCTAAGAAACATGAATATAGAAGAAGCCTATGATATGTAACGTAAGTAACTGGTGATTCCCTTTAATAAATAAAAAACAAACACATATACATATTTTTGTAAAATATATTTGCAACTATTTTTTTCAAAGGATACATTTTAAAAATATTTTGAAAATGACCACCTTTTGAAGAGAAGGAAATAGGATGGAAAATAAGGAAGGGGTAACTATTTCTTTACACTGTTTAAATATTTTCAAGAAGTGTATGTATTACTGTCATGTTTTTGCAAAAAAAAAAAAGAAATTACTTTCATTTTGTGTTTTACAAAAAAAACTAAAGCTAAAAGTTTTATAAATTCTTCATTTTATAGAAGTAGACTCTATGATTACACATATATAATATTGTACAAATTTTTGACTTATATTCATTTGAACTATTGCCCTTAGAATTTTTTCACTTCTTCCTATGCTCTCCTATACTGAATCTATCCTTCTTAATTTGCTAATTCTGCTACAAAAAAATTCTTGGTATTTTAAGATTGTTCACCTAAAATTGAAGGCAGCCATTTTCATGAAAAGGTTATATTATTCTTCAAGGTTTTGGAGGTACTTTAAATGTACTCAATTATATACTCTAAAAAAAGAATAAATGTCCTCACTTGTTTTCCATTGTGACTTTTGTATGCCATCTGCATTAACAGCATGTATCTATAGCTTCTCTGAATTAGGTATTATTTTTTCCCCACCCTTGACCTTCAAACAAAGTATAGTATTTTAAAATTCTGATCATCACTTTAAGAATAAGGAACCAAGTAATAAACAGCTAGGAACAAACATTTTAAACACAGGAAGGTATTTTCTGTGCTTTGAATTTAAAACACTCATTTAAAAGAAAAACAGAGCCTGTTTTTTCCATGTTTCATTAAACCTGTTTATTTTTGTCCTCTTTATATTTGCCTAGAAATTCCAGTAAAAGGCATGTAAAAATGTAAATACCTGATCAGAAGAATTTAAAAAATCTCAGCTAACATCAACACTTTAGTGTGAGTGCTACTGCTTAACAACTCAAGGGTGTGAGGAGCTATGAATAAAGAAAGAACATTTTGCCATGAATTATTCAGCTAACTATGGGATGCTGTTATCTCCACTCCAGTGGCTTTTAATTGCACATGTAAGAAAGAATTCTGCTTATCTGGCATTCAATTTGATGCCAAAGTACAGCTTGCTCAAGCAGGGTGGGAGGCAAGAAATGAGGATCTCATCAGACAAGCAGCTGCCATTCATGAATGCATTGAAGAATAGGACATAGGATTGTAACAGGAAAGCTAGAAGGCAGACATGGAAGAAAATGTGAATATCTGATGTGATGGTCTTTTTCTTTGATCTTGGTGTGTGTTGCTGAATCTTGAGTGAACTATAGAACTGTGTGTGCTACCTAAATCAACCACACCCCTCTATTTTGTAGGGGTTTTTTTTACTATATTTTATTGATTATGCTGTTACAGTTGCCCCACTTCCCTCCCTTCTTTCCCCCCACCCCCTTACCCTCCCTTTCCCCTCCCTTTAGTTTTGTCCATAGGTCATACACATAAGTCCTTCTGCT
>PVJI01006882.1:5600-64393 GCA_004026765.1 Micronycteris hirsuta | reverse complement strand
AGGCTTCCTAGGATAAGGAGCTGGAAGAAATTGAAAAAAATTCAAAGAGGTCTTCACTGAGAAGACAACACCATGGTGAGACTTGATGGGTGCTTATGTATTTGTAAAGTTGACAAGAGAAGGAGGGTAAGATTTCCAATCTAGAAGGCAACATGTGGATCAAGATTCAGAGCTATGGCAGGCTTGGAGGGTTTGGGAGAATGGCAAGTCTTAAACTGGCTTTTAGGAGAGTAGCAAACAATCAGTGTGAAAAGTGAATAATTGGTCGGGTGCCAATTTATGAAGCACTGCGTACTTAGATGTAATTCTGAAGGAAGCAGAGAGCCATTGTAGAATTTTCAGGAGTAATATGATTAGATTTCTGATATAGAAAAACTCTCTGATGACACTATCCCTTTGATGGTTCCTTTACAGATTTATATAAAATTTCATGTTAGTATTCTCTATAGGGCCAAAATCAAAAGTGTTAATTGTAGATTAATTGACAGAGCAGAGAGTTTGAAGTCAGAAGAAATAGGTATTCTCTTATGCTTTCTCCTTTTTAAAGTATATGAGTTTGGACAAGGTACATTTTCTTTCTCTTTAGATGTAAGCTCCATATATTCCAGGAGCCTAAAATAATTTCTTATCTGTAGGTAAAAGTCAATAAATATTTGTAGCATATGTGAATGAATTTCTGGGTTATTGATCTATATTATTTTTACTAAAGTGAGGAGGGTTGAAAATTGCTCTAAGAGCCATCTTTCACTCTTATGGTATGAAAAGATCCATGCAATTCTAAGTTAAGTGCACAACTATACTGTACTCCTTAGAGAAATTATTGTTTTTGAACCAATATCACCAGCCCAGGAAAAGTGTGATGGTAGAGGAGAAGCTATGAATCTGCTTTAAGACACTTTCTTCTCCTGTGCTTTATGTTTTATTTCTTTTTTCTTTTTTTTAATTGTTATTCAAGTAGAGTTGTCTCCATTTTCCTCCCACCAGTATTGCCCACCCCAGCCATCCCCGCTTCCCTACCTCCATCCTACCCCTCTTTGGCTTTGTCCATGTGTCCTTTATACATGTTCCTTGATGACCCTTCCCTTTCTTTCCCCATTACCCCCCTTCTCCCTCCCCTTTGGTTGCTGTCAGCTTGTTCTTTATTTCCGTGTCTCTGATTATATTTTGCTTGCTTGTTTGTTTTGTTGATTAGATTCCACTAATAAGTGAGATCATATGGTATATGTCTTCCACTGCTTGGCTTATTTCACTTAGCATAATGTTCTCCAGTTTCATCCATGCTGTCACAGAGGGTAGGAGCTCCTTCTTTCTTTCTTCTGTGTAATATTCCATCATGTAAATGTAGCATAATTTTTTGACCCACTCATTTACTGATGGGTACTAAGGTTGCTTCCAGCACTTGGCTATTTTGATAGATTCTTTTTAACTGTTTTTTCCTTTGCTGGAGCTTTTTTTCTTCCTACATTTTAAATGTCTTAGTTCCCAAGGAATCAGTCTTAGGGACTCTTTTTACTTTTTATTTTCTCCAGTTAGTACATAACTAACACATTTGTATTTTGAGTTCAGATATTTCTCATGAGCACAAGACTGAAGATTTAACTGCATATCTGGAATCTCTATACATGTTTTTACCCCCAACCAAGTATTTTACTTCCCTTACCATTCCACTGTCCTTTTCCTTTGGTGTCTCAAAAAACAAACAAACAAACAAACAAACAAACAAACAAACAACAACAACAAAAAAAACCCACATTCCCCTGACCCCTTGGACATCTAAATAATTATTACAATGGAGTTGGGCTTTTCCGAAAAGCAGCAAACCTTTTCAATTTAGTTTCTACCTGGTGAAGGTCCCTGAAGAAAGGAATATAAAGGAAGGCTGTCACCTTGAAATATATTAGGGACTGTAGTAGGCGAAACATAGAAAAAGGAAAAGCTTATACATTAATTCCTCATAAGTGACATAACCACATTTCTCTCACATTATTTTGGAGAACTTAATGTGTAGGTGACTATTGTTTGTGTTCAATCTGCCATCTGAAGTCCTCTTTTCATCTTTATCATAATTGAGGAGAATTATAGGCCCCTGGGAAAGTGGTACATTTCCTGAGTTTTTTATCTTGCAAACTATTACATCACCAGTACCTTGGAGCATAATGAGTTTGTTATTTAATAAACAAACAAATGGCTCTCAGAACATACTCATGTATTATTTTTACAGGACATTGAAAACATTGATCATGGACTCACTATTAATCCCCTTCCCTCCAATGTTAAGTATATATAAACATACTGTGACTCCTCTGTCAAAATAGACTGAATCTCTTGTATTTTCTTGCCTTCCATGGTTTAATGATTTTCCAGTTTTCTCTTATTTTATTCCCACAGTTTCCACATTGTTGGTTGTAATCATTCAAAATCTGATTAAATGCTACATTCATAGTGAATTCTTCTCTGAATCACACTTTAGTTTGAAATGCAATACATCATTCCTCATATACTAAGATCACCATTTTTATTACTCTTGCTAGACTTTAATAGCATCTCTTGATTTTTTGTTTTGTTTTGTTTTCTTTTTTTTTAAGATTTTATTTATTTTATTTTTAGACAGAAAGGAAGGGAGGGAGAGAGGGAGAGAGGGAGAGAAACATCAATGTGTGGTTGCCTCCCATGTGGCCCCCACTGGGGACCTGGCCTTCAACCCAGGCATGTGCCCTGATGGGGAATCGAACTGGCGACCCTTTGATTTGCAGCCCGCGCTCAATCCACTGAGCTACACCAGCCAGGTGTTTTGTTTTCTTTAAGATGTTTGTGTAAAGCCTTTTATTTATGCTTAGTTCAATGGTGGACCATAGGATTGAGAAAGCATTGGCAGTTAAAATTCTGGTTAGTTCCTCGCATGAGATTGTTAATAGACAAAGGTGCTGACAGTGTCAGTTTTCATTGTAAGCTTTAGAAGACAGCCAAAATTATCTACTGTGTTACACTTTGTGTACTATTATTTCTATGTATGTCATCAGAACTGCAGTTATACATCAGTGTATGGTTCAGTTGGCTTCTCTCTTTCTTTTCTTTTTTTTATTATTCAATTATGGTTGTCCCCAATTCCAACCCATTACTCTCCTCCACCCCCACCTCTGACATTCAATACTCCACTCCCCACTGTATTCGTCCATGGGTCCTTTATACACATTCCTTGACAACCCTCCTCTTTCTTTCCAACGTTAACCCCCTCACCTCTCCCCTTTGGCTACTATCAGTTTGTTCTTCGTTTCCATGTCTCTGGTTATATTTTCCTCTCTTGTTTTGTTGTTTAGGTTCCACTTATAGGTGAGATTACATGATATTTGTCTTTCACCACCTGGCTTATTTCACTTAGCATAATAGTCTCCAGATCCATCCATGCCATTGCTAAGGGTAGGAGTTCCTTCTTTCTGCTGCATAGCATTCTGTTGTGCAAATGTACCACACTTTTTAGATCTATTCATCTACTGATGGACACTTAGGCTGTTTCCAGCACTTGGCTATTGTAAATTGCGTTGCTATGAACATTGGGGTGCATAGGTTCTCTTGAATCGGTGTTTCAGGATTCTTAGAGTATAATCTAAGGAGTGGCATTGCCAGGTCAAAAGGCAGTTCCATTTTTAACTTTTTTGAGGAAATTCCATAACGTTTTCCATAGTGGCTGTACCAGTCTGCATTCCCACCATCTAGGGTTCACTTTTTTCTGCAGCCTTGCCAGCACTTGTAGTTTGTTGATTTGATTATGATGGCCATTTTGACTGGTGTGAAGTGGTAACTCACTGTGGTTTTAATTTGCATCTCTCTGATGGCTAATGATGCTGAACATTTTTCATAGGTCTCTGAGCCCTTTGTATATGCTCCTTGGAGAAGTGTCTGTTCAGGTCCTTTGCCCATTTTTAAATTGGATTATTTGTCTTCTTAGAGTAGAGCCATGTGAGTTCTTTATATATTTTGGAGACCAAACCCTTGTCTGAGGTATAATTGACAAATATATTTTTCCATATGGTTGGTTCCCTTTTCATTTTGCTGATGTTTTCTCTAGCCATGTAGAAGCTTTTCAATTAGATGAAGTCCCACTTGTTGATTATTTCCTTTATGTCTCTTGCTCTAGGGGCATATCAGTGAAAATGTTGCTGCATGGAATATCTGATATTTTCCTGCCTATATTCTCCTTTAGGACTTTTATGGTGTCATAACTTATATTTAAGTCTTTTATCTCTCATGAGTTTATTTTTATTTATGGTAGAAATTGGTGGCTGGGTTTTAATTTTTTGCACATAGCTGTCTAGGTCTCCCAACACCGTATGTTGAAGAGACTATTTTTACTCCATTATATGCTCCTGCCTCTTTGTCAAATATTAATTGACCAAAGAGATATAGGTTTACTTCTGGGTTCTCTATTCTGTTCCATTGATCTATGTGTCTGTTCTTATGCCAGTACCAGACTGTTTTGATTACAGTGGCCATGTAATGTAGTTTGATGTCAGGTATTGTGATCCCTACTACTTTCATCTTTTTCTCAAGATTGCTGCAGCTATATAGGTTATTTATGGTTCCATATAAGTTTTTGAAATGTTTGTTCTATATCTGTGAGATATATCATTGGTATTTTAATAGGGATTTTACTGAATCTATAAATTGCTTTGGTATTATGGACATTTTGATGATGTTAACTCTCTAATCCATTAACACAGCGTATGCTTCCATTTATTTGTGTCTTAATCATTATTCAGTGTTGTATAGTTTTCTGAGTATAGGTCTTTTAACTCCTTGGTTAGATTTATTCTTAGGTACTTTATTTTTCTTGCTGGTATGACAAATGAGATTTTTTTCCTGATTTCCCTTTCTGATATTTCATTGTTGGTGGGCAAAAATCTCTTTGATATCTAAATATCGACTTTGTATCCTGCTGTTCTGCCGAAAACATTAATTAGGTTGAGTAGTTTTTTGGTGGAGTCTATAGGAATTTTCTATGTACACTATGATGCCATCTGCAAACAATGACAGTTTTGTTTCATGGATGCCTTTTATCTATTTTTATTGTTTGATCACTGTGGCTGGAACTTCCAATACTATGTTGACTAGAAGTGATGAAAGGGAACATCCTTTCCTTGTTCCTGATCTTAGTGGGAAATCTTTTAGTTTTTGCCCATTGAGTACAATGTTGGTTGTAGATTTCTCATATATGGCCTTTATTATGTTGAGGTATGCTCCGTCTTTGCTAAGTGTTTTTATCATAAATGGGTGCTGTACCTTATCAAATGCTTTTTCTGCATCTATCGACTTGATCATGTGATTGTTGTCTTTCCTTTTGTTTATGTGAAGTATCATGTTTATTGATTTGCAAATGCTGTACCATCCTTGAATCCTTGGGATTAATCACACTTCATCATGGTGTATGATCTTTTTAATGTGTTTCTGGGTGCAGTTTGCCAATATTTTGTTGAAGATCTTAATGTCTATGTTCATCAGAGATATTGACCTATAATTTTCTTTCTTTCTTGTGTCTTTATTTGTTTTTTGGATTAGAGTGATTTGGCCTCATAAAAAAGGTTTGGGAGTCTTCCCTCTTGTTGGAAATTTTGGAATGTTCTGAGTGGTTAACTCTTCTTTAAATGTTTTGTAAAATTCTCCTGTGAAACTGTCTGGTCCAGGGCTTTTGAGTGACAGGAGTTTTATGATTACTGCTTCAGTTTCACTAGCTGTTATCAATCTGTTCAGGTTTTCTGCTTCTTCTTCTTCATTCAGTTTTGAAATATTATATTTTTCTAAAATTTGTCCATTTCACCCAGGTTGTCGAATTTCTTGGCATACAGTTGTTTATAGTAATTTCTTACAATCCTTTGTATTTCTGTTGTGTCAGTTGCAATCTCTCCTCTTTCATTTCTGAGTTTATTCATTTCGGTCCTCTCTCTTGTTTTCTTGATGAATCTGGTTAAAGAATTGTTGATTTTGTTTATTTTACAAAGAACCAGCTCCTTGATTAATATATTGATCCTTTGCATTTTTCTTTTAGTCTCTATGTCATTTAATTTTGTTCTGATTGTGGTTGTTTTCGTCCTTCTTCTTGCTCCGCACTTTGTTGTTTTTCCTCTAGTTCTTGTAGATGTAAGGTTAGCTTGTTTATTTGAAATGTTTCTATCTTTTTATTTTTTTAATTTTAATCAATTTTTATTTATGTTTTTTATTTATATTTTAATTGTTTTTAAGTATTTTTATTGATTATGCTATTACAGTTTTCCCAACACACTACTTTATCCCCACTCCACCCTGACCCCCCAACCCTCCAGCACCCCCCTCTTAGTTCACGTCCATGGGTTGTACATGTAAGTTCTTTTAGTCCTCTGTTTCCTATACCATTATTTTATCTCTCCCCATCTATTTTATGCCTACCGGTTATGCTTCTTCTTCTCTGTGCCTTTCTCCCCCTATTCCTTCTTTCCCCCTCCCCACTGAAATGCCTCCATATGATGTCCATTTCTCTGATTCTGTTCCTGTTCTGGTTGTTTGCTTAGTTTTTGTTTTCATTGTTTTTCTTTTCTTTTAGGTTCATTTTTTGATAGTTGTAAGTTTGTTGTCATTTTACTGTTCGTATTTTTGATCTTCTATTTCTTAGGTAAGTCACTTTAACATTTCATATAATAATGAGTTGGTTTTGATGAACTCCTTAAACTTGGCCTTATCTGGGAAGCACTTTATCTGTCTTTCCATTTTTAATGAAAGCTTTGCTGGATAGAGTCATCTTGGATGTAGGTCCTTGCCTTTCATGACTTTGAATACTTCTTTCCAGCCCCTTCTTGCCTGCAAGGTTTCTTTTGAGAAATCACCTGATACCCTAATGGACATTCCTTTGTAGGTAATTCTCTCCTTTCCCCTTGCTTTTTTTAGGATTTTATCTTTATTTTTAATCTTGGGTAACTTAATGATAATGTGCTTTGATGTGTTCCTTTTTGGGTCCAACTTCTTTGGGACTATCCAGGTTTCCTGGACTTCCTGGACATCTATTTCCTTCACTAGATTGGGGAAGTTTTCCTTCATTATTGTTCAAATAAATTTTCAATTTCTTCTTGTTCTTCTCCTGGTACCCCTATAATTTGGATATTGGAACATTTCAGGTTTTACCAGAGGTTTGTAAGACTCTCTTCACTTTTTTGAATTCTTGTTTCTTCATTTTGTTCTGAATGGATGTTTATTTTTTTCTTTTGTTCCAAATTGTTGCTTTGAGTCCTGGTTCCCTTCCTGTCACTGTTGTGTCCCGGATTTTTTTGCTCTATTTCACTTTGGGTATCCTTCATTCGTTGTTTCATTTTTCAACTGAGTTCAATCAGATCTGTGAGCATTTTGATTACCAGGGCTTTAAATTCTCCATCAGATAGGTTGGCAATCTCCTCTTCTCTTAGTTCTCTTTCTGAAGCATTGCTCTGCTCTTTCATTTGGACCATATTTCTTTGTCTTGGTGCACCTGACAGGTTGTAAGGGGGCAGGGCCTTAGGTATTCACCCAGGCAGGGCAACGCTCTTTGCTTTGCTGCAGCTCTGCATGTGGGGGAGGGGCCAGAGAGGGAACAGTGCAGCTCACCCGCTCCTCTCTAGCATACTTTTCAAGGACATTTCGTGTGAGACTGAGAGTTTCTCCCACCACAGCAACCCCAGCTGCATAACCCACAGTCAGCTCTGAGTCTCAGTTTTCCCCTTAAGTCAGTCCCTCCCTCGAAGCCTGCAGAGCTCAGCAGCTAGCCCTGCCCCCAAGGTCTGCTGCCTCTCCTAGGTTTTTCTGAGTCAGTCCAGGAGGTCTGCTGCCTTACCAGTCTAGTTGTTCTGGTTGATTTTTCTTTAATCCCTTGGTTGTCAGAGTTCCATGCAAGTTGATTTTTCTGGCACTTTTGGTTGTTTACTACTTTTAGATTGGTTGTTATCCTCCTTTTGATTGTGTGAGGAAGTGAAGGGTTTCTATCTATGTCTCCATCTTGGCCTGAACTCCTATTTTTTAAATTGTTTTATTGTTGTTCAAGTATGGTTGTCTGCATTTACCCTCCACCCCAGCCATCCCCACATCCCTCCACCTGGGTATATCCTTCTACCTTGTCCTCCAGCCCACTAACTGATTCTCTGCTTCAGCCAGCCTGCTTGGAATACTTTTGAGTGTATTTTTTTATTTCAGTTACTGTATTTTTCATTTCTTCCTGGTTCTTGTTTACAGTTTCTATTGTCTTTTCATGTTGTTGTAGTTCCCATTCAGTTTCTTATAGTTGTCACTGAGTTCTTTGAGCATTCTTGTAACCATTCTTTTGACTTGTATGTCTGATAATTCACTTGCCTCTGTTTCATTTGTCTCTTTTACTGCGGATTCTTAAATTCCTTTTGATTGGGGGTTATTTCTTTGTCTCCCCATTTTAGGTGACTCTTTTTGATCATTTCTGTGATTCTGGATGCTCTGCTTTGCCAGCTGTCTTTGTGGGGTGAACTTCTGTGGTAGAGGTTCTGTGGGACTCAGTTGTGAGGTGTCTTTTATCTCCTTGTCTGGATGCCCCAAGGTTTCCCTTTCTTCCTTTTGTGCGGGCCCTTCTGTTGTAGTTAGGCTTTACCTGTTTGTGGCTACTTTGTTTGTGGGTTCTCTCCTCCAGTGGACTTACTGGTAGTCACAACTTCCACCTTTTCAAGTGTTAGTTAACAAAGCAGTATTACCAGACAACCAAACCTACACTAACAAAGAGAACTCCCAACCACATCGCTAGTCTCAACTGGGACTGAACTAAAATTAATAAAGGTGAAGAGAGATTGCAGATATTTTAAGACATGTCAACAGGAGTATGAGATGACTAAAGGAGGGAAAATGTTGTTGAGTGGTAAGAGGGAGGAGAATTGATAAGCGTTGGGATAGAACCTAGATGAAGAAAGGAGGAGAACAAAATTTAAACCATAAATAAAACATGTAAGTGCAATGGGAACAATGGGGTAAGAAAAAGGAAGAGTATACTATGAGGTTTGCAGTAAAATTGAAAAGGTGCTGGACCAATGGGAGCAAAATTGCAGAAAAACCACAGCAGGGTCAATAGCAATGATAGCTGAATGAAGTTTTGAAAAAATTCTCCTGGGTGCCACTGACACTCAGAGCCACCACCCAGCTTTCCACACAATCCAACCTTCTGGCAAATCCAGAGACTATCTGGGTCATGGCCAGTCACTGCCCACCTCCTCTCGCAGCTCCAGGTGTCACCAGGATCCCCCAAATTCTCTGGCAGTGTCCCAGCTGGTGACTGCTGCCCCAGCCTGTGTGTTGCTTGCTGCCTCTCTCCCCGACTGCCACCACCCACAATGACTTTAGGCGTCCAGGTCTCTCCTGGCACTGGTCTGGGACTGACCCACTTTGGGAATGGAGGGAGCCACTAGGCTGCAATCACTGACTCAGCTCTCCTACAACGCACCTGCGGTAGCCAAGGCCTCCGGCGGTCTTTGGAACAAGGCCCAGGGACCTTCCCTTGACCTACAAAACCTCCTTACCACCTCTTTTGAAGTGTCCTCTGCACACTTTGGCCTTCAAACTTCATATCAGCTGAGATCCTTTCAGCTGTTTACTTCATTTTTTGGAAGATCCGCTACATGTCCCCGTTGGATCCATGAGCAAGTGGGTTCAGCTCCCACATACATCACTGTAACAGGGTGCAGCCAAGGGGGTGGGGCAAACAGGGACTTGTAATGGGGTCCAGAACTCAAGGTGTCCAGGAAATATTAGAAAAAAACTATATATAGGATGTCCTCACCCCCACAAGTCTGAGCTGGGGGGATGGGACAAATGGAGCAGGGGCATTGAGAGCTGTTTTGTATAGCAACAGCTTTGCAGCTAACCTCTGGCATGGTCATTTAACATATCTATAGCCTTTAACTGGTTTCATAGATATGGTAAATAGCTGTGGCCATGCTTAGAGCCAGGGGGATGGAAGTGACTTCCACCCAAGATGTAACTGGGAAGCAACTCCCCCTGGTTACAGCATCTGTGTGAGAGCTTGGAGATGATTGGCTCCATGCCATGGGGTCACACCTGCCCAGAGTTACTATGGCAGTCCAGTAAAGCTGGAAGAATATGGAAGTGCTGGCAGGTGTAGCTGATTATGGGAGGCCTCAGAAATAAGGCTGCAGAGAAATCTTGGCACAGGGATTTAAACCCAGGCATGTGCCAGCCATACCAGGGAGGACCACGTGGCCTAGGTGGAGTTGGTTAGGACCACGTGGCTTTGGCAGAGGGGAAATCACCACAAGGCTTGGGAAGAGGGCAGGACCACATGGCTTTGGAGGAGTAGGACCACACAGTTTTGGAGGAGTAGGGCAGAGGGCAGGACCACACAGCTTTGACATGTGTTGGAACCAGGGGGCTGTGGCAGTAAAGGGGGGACCACGAGGCTTTCGTGGAGTGGGGACCCCTCGGCTTGGGTGAGGGTCAGGACCACATGGCTTTGGGTTGCTTCTTTTACCACTTGGCTTAGGAAGCAGGATAGACTTTGCCTGAGAGAAAAGGGGTGAAAGGACTCCTGCTGGCGGGCCATGAGAAGGTGCCACATGATTTTGGATCAACTGGAGATCATGGTGCTGACACAGCTGATGGTGCCAAGAACTGAGGGGCTGCCGAACCATGGACTTCTACTTCTTTCCCTGAGACATGATACCCCAGACTGGGCAAAGGGGAGAAGGAAGGACTGTGTACATGTGTGGGTATTCTAAAGAACTTTAGAATTTTAATGAAACATTAAGTCATCACTCTAAGTCTGTATACCTTTTAAAGAAATAATTCCTTTCCTTTTCACCAATCTCTGGCATTGAGAGACATCTTTCCTCTGGCGTGGGGTACGCAAGGCAAATCTAGTAGGTGGGCAGGACCCCTGGAGAAAAAAGGGGGGTCCTCTTGGTAATAGTATATCATTCATGCCCCCACCCAGGTCTGTTCACTGCCATCTTCTCCCCACAGCTCTTGTTTCAAATGGTGAGGATGACTCTGTGTTAGCTTACTTGAGAACAAGCAACATGTTGAAATCTTTCTATCCCAAGGGATAGCACAAGACCTAGTAGAAGTCCTCAATACATATTTTAGTTAAATTGAGTTGAATTTACTGAATATCTATGAAAAACTTATATAGTAACAAAATAATAACAAATCTCACAGAAGATATTGTAAATTAAAGGTTAATCTAAGAATTACATAAATATATCCACGAGGAGAATTTAGATAAATTCTATGGAAGCAAAAGTAACTTTTCTTATAGTATTAATATTTTGATATTATTTGTCTGAGAAGAGAAGCTTGATCATATCAGAAGTATGCTCATATTTATGAGATAATCCAATTGACTTGTGATAGTTTAAAAAGTATTTTCATGATCTTGAACTTAGAGAGCAATGGAAAATGAAATGTATTTCCTCTCAAAAGGGTGAAGGGCTTAGATATTTGGGATATTGCTGTTCGTCTAAGTGTTAATGGATTATAAGAAGGAAGACTTCGGTTTCCTTCCTTTGAACATAAACGTCTTAAGCAAAACAGTAAAAGAGAAAAAAAAAAACCAATGCCTAATAACATTAGTTTTGACCTAAATTTCTGTTATATTTGTAGTTTGTTTCCTCCAATATTTTTTATTTGGACCTTTTAGGTAGTTTCATTACCAAATCTCTTTGCCAAGCTTCTTAAAAAGTCACAGTAAGTCCATCAGAGGAAATGCTAGTTATAGTCACTATTTCCATGGCAACCATTATGAGGCTTACACATATTCTCACAAAGAGGTGGAACCAATGATTCCACTCAAACACAAAGGCCAATAAGGAGTTAGTACAAACACACTGATCACAGTGAAGGTGACAAGGCAGCAGTAATCTTGTACTGAAGACTTAATTCATTAATGCATGCAGAATTTTTATACCCAGCATGAAAAAAGAAATGAGAAAGTATAGGCTGTGCAGTGATTTGATTATTGATTTAGAAATAAATGTTAAATGTCTGTTAGTATAAATGTTTTTAAGAGTGTTTTCTCTGAGTATAATCGATGTTTTAGTCCATGTGTCAGTGAAAATTTTTTGTAGAAGGCGGGTTAGTAAATACTTTTGTAGGTCATATAGTCTCTCTTGTGACTACTTGGCATAAGTAAACAAATGAGTGTTGCTCTGTTACAATAAAACTTTATTTAAAAATCAGGCAATGAGCCTGGCTGGCGTAGCTCAGTGGATTGAGCACGGGCTGGGAACCAAGCGGTCCCGGTTCGATTCCCCAATCAGGGCACATGCCTGGGTTGTGGGCCGGGTCCCCAGTGAGGGCCATGTGAGAGGCAACCACACATTGCTGTTTCTCTCCCTCTCTTTCTCCTTCCCCTCTAAAAAAAAAAAAAAAATCTTAAAAAAAAAAAAAAAGCCCAATACCAAAAAAAAAATCAGGCAATGAAACGGAATTACCCTGCAGTCTGTACTTAGCCAAAACTGTTTCAGGAAACTGGAAATTTACACATATCATTCAGTTTAATTTTTAAATAATAATACGAGATAAAGGTGGTATTAATTGTACAGATGAGCCAATTGAGATTCTGAGAATTTAAATAGCCTAAGGTCAGGTAGAATCAGAACACAGACACAGTCTATCTGATTTTAAAGCACAGCTCCTAACCACTACACTTATCTAATGATACTAACTAGCATGCAACGATGGTATTGCAACAGCAGCATGCTAAACTCTCTGTGTCCATGACTTTCTTTACTTTTAAGATCCCTATGAGTTAGGTACAATTAGCATTTTCTGTTTGCAAATAAGAAGCCAACACCAGGCAAATCTGAGAACATTTTCTAAAGTCAACAAAAAAGTGAATCTATCTTTGTTTAACTTATTCTATTTAATTCAGGGACTGAAATAATGCAATCATTCTTTAAATGTGACCTCAATGACTTCACAAATATATAAAGGATCACACTTGTTTAAAGAGCTCCTGAATTCTGGTAGATGCTTCCAGATTTGCAATGCTTATTTTTTAATCTGCAGTTTTACTTTGATTGTAACTTGGTTTTAATTCACTCTGCTTTATGAGGAGTAATTTCATGAAGAGGCAAAAAGGGTGATTGTGGTTTCAGTTAATTAGAATTTCTAATTAAAATCATCCTAAAAAACCCGCCAATTTCAATGAAAGAGTAATTACTAATCTGTAAATTAAGGAAACTGTATACTACAGTACTTCTTTTCCTATTGGATGGAAAACACCCACTTTAAATTACCATACCATGAATAAAAGTACTTACCTTCAATAAAGGTAGAATGTATGTGGCAAGAAGGTTAATTTAATTCGACCACATGTAATTCAGTTGTATCCTGGAGATTCAATCACTGACAATTGATCTTGCTTTATTCACAGCCCCCCTTTCACTTTTCCAGTTTAATTTTCGGGACAGATGTGATTCTCAAATTAGGGCTCTGTGAACCTGCCAGGCTTCCACATTTGAATGTGTGTCACGCCTGGATGCAAGAGCATGTGTGTGTGAATGTGTGTGCAGTGGGCAAGGGCATGTGTGTATGTGTGGATGTATGCCTGTGAGTGTCTGTGATTGTGTGTGTGGTGGGTAAGGGCACATGTGTGCATGTGCCTGCATAGCTGTGAATGTGTGTTTCTGTGTGCTCTATGACATATGGATGAAATTCTTATTGTGGTGCCTGGTACCTAAGCATTAAATTCCTGTTTCTTCCCTGTGTTTTTATGTGACAATGGTTTCCCCTATAATCTTACATTGTTGGCCTAGGAAAGACTTGGAGATTTACCTCGGAGAGAGAAGGCCTCTTTGAGGAGCATTTCTCCTGGTTCTCAGACTAAAACCCCATTTGTAGGGTGTTTTGGCCACTGCACAGTCCACCTTAGGTGCACCCTCTTCTTCTTCTTTTTTTTTTTTTAAGATTTTATTCATTTATTTTAGAGAGGGGAAGGGAAGGAGAAAGAGAGAGAGAAACATCAATGTGTGGTTGCCTCTCACACACCCCCTACTGGGGACCTGGCCCTCAACCCAGGCATGTGCCCTGACTGGGAATCGAACTGGCAACACTTTGATTCTCAGGCCTGTGCTCAGTCCACTGAGCTATAGGAGCCAGTGCTGCATACTCTTCTAACTTCAAAATTATTTTCATAACTTAAGCATATTTCTGAATTTCTGCATCTGCTCATTCTGTATTTGTGAATGCAGTTAGTGGAAGAAATAATCACTCTGGAAAACATTGTTTTTCTTTACTTCATATTTACATTAAAAATACTGAGTCGAGCTGTCTGAAAATAGTGCTTAGATTAGGGTTAGAGTATGAACATCATATTTACTTTTAGGCACACTAAATATATATATTTATTTTTTAAATTAATAAACTTTATTTTTATGACAGTTCTAGGTTTACAGAAAAATTGAGCGGAAAGTAAAGAGTTTCTATATAATTTTTCCTCCCCCCACACAATTTCTCCTGTTAACATTTGTTCAAGTGGATAAGCCAATATTGAAATATTAAATGAAGTCCATTGTTTACATTAGAGCTCACTCTTTGTGTTCTAGTATTCCATGGGTTTTGACAAATGCATAATGTCATGTTTCTACCATTACAGTATCATAGGGAATGTTTTCGGAACAGTTTCACTATCCCAAAAATCTGTGTTCCACCTATTCATCCCTCCCCTTTCCCCCAAGCCTTGGCAAACACTGACTCGTTTTGCTCTCTCTATGGTTTTGCCCTTTCTAAATTCTCATAGTGTTAGAATAACTAGTAAGTTGCCTTTGCAAGCTTGTTTCTTTCAGTTAGTGATATGCACTTAAAATTCCTTTATGACTTTTTATGGTGTGTAGTTCATTTTTATCACTAAATAATATTAAATTCTAAGGAGGAAAATAGTTTGTTTCTTGTTATTTATTATTTGCAATTCACCTAGTCAGGGACATCTTGTTTACTTTCAAGTTCTTACAGCTATAAATAAAGCTGTAACAAACTTTCATATGCAGATTTTTATGTGGAGATAAATTTTCAGCTTATTTGGTTAAAAATCTAGGACCAGAAGTGCTGGATCATATAGTAAGATTATGTTTAGTTTTGTAAGAATTACCAGATATTCTTCCAAAATTGCTGTACCATTTTGCATTCCCACCAGCAATGAGTGTGAGTTCATGTTGCTCCACATCCTTGCAGCAATCTGATGTTTTCAGTGTTTTGGATTTTAGCCATTGTAATACCACCAGTATGTCTTTTTTTTTCTTTTTAATTTGCAATTCCTTAATGAGATATGGCATTGAACATTTTATCATGTGATTATTTTCCCTCTGCGTATCTTATTTGGTGAAGTGTCTGTTTATATATTTTGTTCACTTTTTAATTGGGTTGTTTTCTATTTGTTGAATTTTAAGCAATCTTAGCATATTTTGGATTCAAGATCTATCTCAGATATATATGTGTTTTGCAAATATTTTCTTCCAGTCTGTGGCTTGTCTTTCCTTTTCTTAACAGTATCTTTCACAGAGTCAAAGTCATACAATTTAATTGAATGATGTTTAGTTGATAAATCCCACTAATTAATTTTTTCTTTCATGGATTTTGTTTTTGGTGCTTTATATAAAAACCCGTTGTTAAATCCAAGGTCAATGAGATTTCTTCCTGTGTTATCTTCTAGAAGTATCTTTTTTTGTTTGTTTTTACATTAGATCAGTGACATATGTTGACCTAATTTTTGTGAAAGGTTTAAGGTCAGCATCTAGTTCATTTGTCTGCATGTGGATGTCCAGTTATTCCAATATATACATTTACTTTTTACTTCCTACTCTATTTATTGCTATTTATAGTTTCAAATCAACATTTCTAAATTGATAGGTCCATCAGATGTCTTTGTATAAAGGCCTTTTTGTCCTATCAACATTCCAAGGAATTCAGTACCTAGGCATTGCATAATTTTCAGAATTGTCTAAACATTGACACATCTCAGCAAAAATGTTGCTTTCCTAATCTCAGTTCCTTGGACTGCTTTGAGCAGGATGGGTTTGGATATGCTAAAGGACTTGAGGCCATGCATGGAAGAGCTTCATAATTCAAATTTCATATCAAAAGAAAACTGGGGAGATCAAATGGGAACAAAGGACATATATGTCTGCTCACATTGTAGCAGCTTTGGGAGGTGACCGCGTACACCCTGTGTCACTTTCTGTTTCCAAGAGTATGTGGTAGCCAGGCAAGCACATCGAAACGGCCACAGTCTCTCCTGTGTGGCTGCTGATCACTTCTGTCAAATAGTACAGTTTCCTTCTTGCATTTTACTTTATGTTTTCTCAGTTATGCAGTGCTCAGACATATGTTCAGTTTAAAAATCAGATGTTCTTGCAGAAATACTTGGCCAAATTTCTAACTATTTCATCAGGGTTAGTGCAGTTTTTTAAATAATTATAATATGTATCTGCATCTGAATTAAAAGGGATACATAAGAGAAAAATCTACATATCTATATATGTGTGTGTTATATAGACACACTCAAATATATATATATATACATATACATACACACATATATATACCTTTGAGTATATATATATATATGTACATATAGTTACTTCTTTTCTATCTTAACATTTGTGACAAATAGCTTAAATTTATATAGCATCATGCTCAAAGGGCTTTTACATTTAATAATTTATTTAATCTAATGGAGAAAGAAGCTCTCTCTTTTAGATAACACCAAAGTGGAAGTTTATTTTCAGGGTGGGAACTCAAATATTTGAACATACCTTTTACTTGGCAAGTCATCTTCTCCCCAAGGAGAGATAAGAGGTATTAAATCTAGCCCAGCAGACTGAGAATTCAGCAAATCAAATGCCATGTAAGGAATTGAAATATGAACTGCACATCCAATTCTGAACTTAGGTAGTTAGGGAAAAGAAATGTTTTAATGGGTTTGATGGGAATCTGTGTTTAAAAAGCATGTGTATTACACATACTAAGAAGGGAGGGGAGGTTAAGTGGCTAAAATAGATTAAGAAGAAAAAGCACACTATGGATCATCCTAAATCAGTGTCTAAAATATCTCTGCTTTTCAGTTTTACTGAACAAAAAGTTGTAAAGTGATATGAGAACATTCTCTTTTAGGACATGCTCTATTAAAAATAATACTGATCTAGTAACATTCTGAATCCAAAATGAGTTTGCCCCACAACTGCTATTAATAATTCACTCCAGGAGGGCACACCATTTTCTTTACTGAAAATTAAAAATGATGAGTAGAATATTGGCAAGGAAGAAGAGAAGCCAAGATTTTGTACCCTATTCTTGTTACTTCTATGTTTGTGTGTGTCCAGATTTGACTGGATCTTAAGTACTCGGACTCATGATTCTCTTAACTACTTGTAAGCCACATCTTTAATTTTGGATTCAGACACTATGATTGTTACTCTTATAAAAATCTTTATGTTCCATAAAAATGAAACATGTGATTTTTATGTTATTCTTCCTGTAACCTAGGACTACTGAGTAGGGTCATTTGGGACCCACAGGCATCTGCTCACACACTGCACACAGCTCTCCGGGCTCAGAAGGGTCTCACACTAAGTTTAATGCTCTGCTGTCACTGTTTTGCCATTCCTAATAATTTTTGAACAAGAAGCCCGCATTTCCATTTTGCACTGTGTCTCACAGGCATGCAGTTGTCCTTGCAAAGTGGAATAAAATCTACAGTGATGAAAAGACCAAGGTTTCAATCTCATTCCTGGACCTTATAGCCATGTGAGCTTGGACAAGTTAGTTGGCCTTAGAGAGCCTGCCTTACCCTTATTTATAAGATGGGGATTAAAACTGTTTAATCAGAGGACTGCCCTGATTTTCAATGAAATAAAACATGTAAACGACCTAGCAAGGATAAGACAAATACAGTTGTTTTTTTTAAATCTCAGCAGTCCACACCAGGTCGTTGCCTGGAGGTTGTGTGAGGGATGCTGGGACTCCGTTTAGGCTCACTGTTGAAGACCAGTATTAAGTGAAGCACTAGGGGTAGCAGGCTTGGCCCCTGCCTGATGCAGCGGTTGATGCTTGATAAGCACACAGAAAACCTAAGATTCTATCCCCCTTTCTTTCACACTTCTTCTTGTCCACATTAAATCTTGGTAGCTTCTTTGTAACCTTTAGCCAGGAAAGTTGAGACTAAATTCCTTTCTTGGCAATAGATGCTTGGGTCTAAATTAGGCCTGGTATTTTGAATGTGATTAAAGCCTTACTTTGAAAGTCCCAAACTCATACTTTACAAATTCTAACTTTTATAGTATATGAGTATATTTTATTTCTCCATATTTTCACTAGGGACTCAATATCAGTTCATGATTTTTTTCAGTTGTTCTATTGTCATTCCCTATGCTCGTAATCTAAAACATAAGTTATTGTGCTGAAGAAAGAAGCTCAGGTCAGGAAAGAGAACAGAATCAGAGGTACACTTTGCATGGCACTTCTATAAGATGCCAGCTGTTGACTTAGAGCATGTTTTCTTATGAACCATGTTATCTGCTGTATCTGACCTTGTCTGCAGGTGTCCTCGGTATGGGACGTAAAGATAGGGCACTTTAACTGTAGGGATAAGGGACTTGCCAATGTGGCTTTAAATAGGATCAAGATCCCCTGGGGGCTCTCTTCCTGAAGCAATTGTTGTTTTGGGGGGATTTGGATGTGCAAGTAAATATGATTAATTTTAAAAATGTAGCAAATTCTAGAAATAAGAATATATTTGAGGGGACAGGTGACATAGAAATTTTGTAGACTGACCCAAAGATACACCAACCCCATACTCAATTCATTAGTCTTCTGAGGTTTTCTCCCCAGACTTACTGAGATTTACTTGAAAAATTTTGTACAATGTTATGATTTCATAAGGATATATATATATATAGAGAGAGAGAAATGTTACCATAATAAGATTAGTTAACACATCCTTCACTTCACATACTTACCCTTTTATTGTTGTTGTTATGGTGACAACATTTCAAACATACTGTCCTAGCAACTTTCAAACATGCAACAGTGTTGTTGACCCCAGTCACCACGCTGGGCATTAGGTCCCTGAAACTTGGTCATTATACAACTGCAAGTTTGTTCCCCACCCTCACGCTTCAGCTCCTGGTAACCACTGTTCCACTCTCAGCTTCTATGACTTTAATTACTTTTCACTTTTTAAATGAAAAATAGACATTTATTAAAGAAGATACAAGATACAAGAAACATTGTACATAGGACAGTGATGCCTCAGTCCCCTTCAAAGTAGGCACCTTGAAACCTCACACAGTTTTCTCAATAGCCATCAGTTGCCCTTCATAGTTTCCTGAATCTCACCAATAATCTGAAATCTCTTCCTTTTCGAAAGTGGTTTTAGTTTTGGGAAAAGCCAGAAGTTGCAGGGTGCCAAATATGGGCTGTAGAGGGGCTGTCACTTGGGTGATTTGAAGTTTCACCAAAAAAGTACATGAGATGTGATGCATGGGCGGGTGCATTGTTGTGATGAAGCTGCCAATAGCCAGTTGCCCATGGCTGTGGCCATTTTAATTATATTTTATCCCTGCGCTCATTGTAGGGTGGGGGAGAATACTGAGGGGGGAATGGGGAACACTGTAATTGAACAACAATAAAAAATAAAAATCTATTGTGTCAGAATGAACGTGTTATTACTTTGAAACAATCAACTTTTAACATTTTCTCACCAGATCTTAACTACTTTTCAAAATAGATTTTTATAATTGAGAGACGTTTTCTTTAACAGAAATAATTCAAATTACAAAACATAAATATTGGGTGATTAGTTAGTTCATTCTTATCAATAAACAGATTAGTAATCTGAGGTCCTACAATTTTTAGTAGAAATATGGAAATAAAACAGGAATTGTGAAGTAGCCAAACTCTGTTAGGCAACCTAGCCTGTGCATGATTAGGTTCATGAAGCAGTTTCCCTAGATCCTTTGGGTTAAGTGACGACAGACTTTTTTGCTACCTGAAGAGCTAGCTGGGAGTTCTGGGCAGTAGAGAGCTGGCTCAGAGCATTTTTCCTTCCTCAGTGTACACCGTGCCCTGTCTCAGTCAGGGACACTTACCCTTCCCAGTCAGCAGACATATCCTCCTCATGTATTGCTCTGAAACTCAGTGAAACTTGTGGACTCACAGCAGATGACTAAAGAGTGAGTATGGTGCCAACCTGAGTCCAACCCAAGGAGATGCTTTTGAGGGCAGACTTGTTCTCTACAATTCTGTGGGCACCTCGTCTAGTCTCTTTAACCCCCAAGAATTCATCTTTAGCATAATGACAGTGATCTCTGCTCATCTGCCTTCAAAGCACTGTTTTAATGGAAGCTTAGAAAATATAAACCAAACTACTTTATAACCTGCTCCATCAACTTAATATTACAATAATAATATTGGCATATAATTATAGATATAATATTAACATTACTATTATTAATATTAACATAAAACTCTATCCAAACTATTGCGATAAGATGACTTTAAAAAAAAAGTGCTTTCAATAGCTTAATTCAGACCCTAGCCAAGTAGTTAAGTTAGTTAGAGCATGATCAGGATATGACAAGGTTGCAGGTTTGATCTCTGGTCAGGGCACATACAAGAAGCAACTAATGAATGCCTAAATATGAGGAGCAGCAAATTGGTGTTTCTCTCTCTCTCTGTCAAAATCAATCAATCAATAAATTGCTTAATTCAAAACTATAATTATTTTTAGAACTTTATGTATTTTTCTAACAGATTTCTAAAATGACCAAAAGAAGAAAGAATATTTCTTAATTTTAAAGAAGATATTAATCTATAGATCATGGAGGATAAGTGCAAAGAAAAAGTTCCTAGGTACAGATAAACAGTGATGTGAAAATTTAAGTAGTCCATGTAATGACACTCAGAGATTTAAAAATAATATTTCCATTTTGTTGTTAGTGGTTTTCTGTTTTGTTTTCCAAAGTCAAATTATTACTTTTTTTAAATTTTTTGAATATATTTTATTGACTATGCTATTACAGTTGTCTCAATTTTTCCCCATTGCCCCCTCCACACAAGACCCCTATTCCCTCCAGGAATCCTTTCTTGGTTCATGTCCATGGGTCATGAATATAAGTTCTTTGGCTACTCCATTTCCTATATTTTTCCTATCATCGACCTGTCTATTTTATACCTACTAATTTGTGTTTCTTAATCCCCGCACGTTTTCCCACATTTTTCCCCTTCCCGCTACCGACTGATAATCCTCTACATGATCTCCACATCTATGATTCTGTTCCTGTTCTGCTTGTTTGCTTAGTTTGTTATTTGGATTTAATTGTTGATAGTTATGAATTTATTGCCATTTTAATGTTCATCATTTTGACCTTCTTTTTGTTATATAATTCCTTTTAGCATTTCATATAATAATGGCTTGGTAATGATGAACTCCCTTAGTTTTGCCTTGTCGAGGAAGCACTTTGTCTGCCCTTCAATTCTAAATAATAGCTTTGCTGGGTAGAGTAATCTAGGTTGTAGGTTCTTGCTTTTCATCACTTTGAATACTTCTTGCTAGTCCTTTCTAGCCTGCAAGCTTTCTTTTGAGAAATCAACTGACAGTCTTATGGGAACTCCCCTGTAGGTGACTCTCTGTTTTTCTCTTGCTGCTTTTAAGATTCTCTCTTTGTGTTCAAACTTTGGCATTTTAATTATGATGTGTATTGATGCGGTCTTCTTTGGATCCATCTTGTTTGGGACTCTCTATGCTCCCTGAACTTGCATGTCTATTTCCTTCACCAGATTAAGGAAGTTTTCTTTCATTATTTTTTCAAATAAATTTTCAAGTTCTTGTTCTTCCCCTTCTTTTCTCACCTCTATGATTCAGATGTTGATACGTCCCAGAGGTTCCTAAGTCTATCCTCATTTTTTTGAATTGTTTCTTTTTTTTTCCTGCTGTTCTGATTGCATGTTCTTTGTGTTCCAAATTGTTGATTTGATTCTCGGGTTCACCCCCTCCACTGTTAACTCCCTGTAGATTTTTCTTTATTTCACTTAATGTAATCTTCATTTCTGCCTGGGTCTTTTTTATGCTGTTGAAGTACCCAATGAGTTTCTGGACCATCCTGATAATCAATATTTTGAACTGTGCATCTGATATCTCCATTTCATTTAGTTCCTTTTCTGGAGTTTTGTTCTGTTCTTTCATTTGGACTGTATTCCTTTGTCTCCTCATGTTGGGAGTCTCCCTGTGTTTGTTTCTGTGTATCATGTAAGCTGCTTTGACTCCTTGACTAAGTACATCTATTAAGCTGTATGGGGCAGAGTCTTAGGTAGTTGCCAGGGTCGGGCAACCTGTGTCACTGCTCTGTTTCTCTGTGGTGGGGAGGGCTAGCAGAGGGGATAACACCATTGCCTGGCCTCTGGAGTTTTGCTTTGGGAGGGAGTTGTTTCCCCACTTGCAATTTGCTTTCTGCCCATATGCCACTGGTACCCTTCCAGCTATTGCCCCGGTGCTGAACCCCAGAGAGGGTGGGTCTGCATGAGTCCTAAATCCATTGTGGGCCCATTCAGAGGACACAGTTTCTTCTGCTGTCCCAACCTCCACTGGTTTTAAGTCAGGAGTTATGGGTGCTTATCTTCCTGGCACTTGTACCCTGGCCTGAGTGGTATGGACTAGGGCCTCCCAATTTTATCCATCACACATGGAAGTGGTACTTTGCACTCCTGTCTACCTGCCTCTCTGTACCACTCCATATCTCTACACCTCTCTGTGACCCTCCTACTCATCTGGATGAATGTGGCTTCCTTGAATCCTTGGTTGTCAGACTTCCACACAGCTCAATTTTATGACAGTTCTGGGTGACATTTGTTTTGTAGCCTGGTTGATTTTTTTTGTTATAGTTGTGCACGGAGGTGAGACGTGTTTACCTACACCTCCATTGCAACTGGAAGTAAGGTATTACATATTTTTACAATATACAGTCTTATTTATATGCATTTCACAATTCAATACAATTTCAACAGTTGAATTAGTTGTTTTTTGTTTTTTTGACTTGAGAGACTGCCAGGTTAGAAATTTGGGCTATAGGTACAAATGAAGACAGACCTCCACATGACTTCTCTGTGCTGACTATGCATCAGCCAGTTCTTCCAAATGGCACTTCCAAACTCCCTAATGTGTTAAGAACCATCACCACAGAGGCAGCCTGACCTCCCAGAGCCATTTCTCATTCAAGCTCCCTCATTTAGTTAGTTTTGTCATTAATATTGGCTGAGAATTGGATGCACTTTTGGGTCTGTCGTTTGTGACTTGGTCTTGCTGGTCTTCACATTGTAAGTGATGCCCAGTTCCTCCTTCTTAACTCCTAGCAGCCCCACCCTCCACTCCTGTCGCCTTTCCAGTCTGCTTCACCTGTTATCTCTTCTACCTACTGCTTGGAAACTGCTGCTGTTCATGCCGATTCTACTTCAAAAACCATGGATGAGTTTCCAAAACTTAGATGAGAAAAGAAAAGAAAAAGAAGGTCTGATGCAAGGAGTCATTTGTTAATTGTGGGGTTAGATACACCCTCTTTGTATGGATGCTGAAGTATGCACCTGAGAAAAACAAAATACCAACACAAACCTTGAAGAAATGGCACTAATTGATTGAAGATGCGCCACCCAATTAGGAATTGAGGCATTGCCAGCTGCGTTCTCAACCAGATGTTGATTCAGGCATGGAGAGTCACTACGGGGGGAGGAATTTCTACAGTACTGATTCTCATAAGGAATCTATTGAAACATCAGGTGAGGAACATTCCAGGTGTTGGATTACATTGTTAAAGGACTGGTAATGAGGGGCAATTGAACTTGATTTAGATATTTATATAACTTGCTAAGAGACCCTTCTGCTAAAGACAACTTTTGGAGTTGGAAGAAAAAAATGTGTGAAAGTAGGTAACAAAGGGCTTTGATTTTTCCTCTGTTTAGGTGACAGGTAAATGCCAAGCTGCACGGACCTGAAAACATGATCACCCAAGTAGCTGAGAGAATATTCTCTTCAGCACTGACACTATCGCAGCATCCACTTTTTCACTTATTATAGGTTTACAATGTGCCGTTGACTAAGGTAATTGGCAATTTAAGTGAACTAACTTAAAAATCTGTTTTTCTTTTAACCAAAACATAATATATAATCAGTATCAAATTTCTGTTCTACAACTGTTGAAATGGCTTATTTCCAGAAATGTTTAGAGTGTTTAATAGTTTGTACCCTGATGTAGTTTTAGAACAGTTACTGAAAAATGGTTGTTTTCTTATATATAATTCCAACCTTCTACCTGTGTTAATCGCTAGAGAAATTTTGACTTGTTTTTCAAAAATTTAATGGGAACTAAAGCTTTAGCCAGGAGTATTACTGTATCTCCCATCCAAATGAACCTCAACTATTGATACCTATGCCAGTCTGTGAGGGAACCATGACCACCAATGGGAGGAATAGCAAATAAGTGAGGTATTTTGTTTAATTTTTAGCTGTAGCAAAACTTGTGTGATCACCAAGAATCTTGTATCAATTTTTCCCCTTAATAGGCATGTGTGTAGAGAAAGCTCATGTCGCTACATTTGAGAACATCAAATTTTGGGTATAATTTATTATGAGACATTCTGGGACTTCTGTTAAATGAGAGTGAGTCACTGGAGGGGGCTAAGACCCAAGGTGGAACTGCAGGATGAATCCCACATCTTGATGCATATGGAAGAGGGAAGGTCAATAAGATAACTTTGGCTACTCAAAATGTGTTCATGGACCTACAACTTTGGCATCTGTTGGGAGCTTATATGGAGAGTAGAATCTCAGCTCTCCCAGCCAGACCTACTGAATTTAAGAATCTCCCAGGTGATTTGTACACACACACTCATAACTCTGTTAATAAGGGGCTTTTGTGTATCTGTGTTCAGTCTGGCCTGGGGAAGAACAGCTGGTTGTCAGATGGCATTACAGTTGAGGCAGCTGACATTCTGACACTGTTTAAGATCAGCATTGGGAAGGCACTAGGTTGGTGTCCCACTTGGACCTTGCAGTTTGACCTAAAAGACTCAGTGAATTTGCAAGGGGTTGGGAGAATCACTGGCAAAGGGAGAGCTGTCACCCCTTTAGGGGCCAAAAACCTTGCTAGGCTTTAGTTTATCAGAATAAGATCCAGTATACTCTACTATTTCCCAAGGATTTTGGATGTTATTATGTAGGCATTTGTGAAGAATTAGATATTTAAAGCAGAAATATTCCTTTTATCAGCCAATCAGTAACTTATTCATATTCTATATGTTCTAGGAACCCATAGATAAAATTATAGTGATAAAAATTATCCCCAAACAATATTTCTGTAGCTTTGATCCCATTCTGCAAGGAAGTCTAGCCTTCCAGGGAAGGCAACACTTTAGCAATAAATACACCATTATGTAATGACTTCATAATGTGTGAATTTTTTTCTCCGTAATAGTTGAGAGAGGTTCCAGGTAAAGCAAGGGGCAGGAAGATAGAGGAGCTTTGTCACAGTTAGTTATTCAGGGATTCTGGATGATGGCAGCCCTGCCATTGTTAGCATGTGATTTTATGTCTTTCTGACGGTCCTATCAGATATGATTTGGCACAATCAGCCAAAAGAAGAACAGAATATGGTTGCATGCATGCGTGGGAGGTTTTCTGATGGCTGGCCTAAATAGTAGGGATGATATGCTTCCACAAACATTTCCATGGTTAGAACTCAGTCACATTGCAAGCCAAACTGCTAGGCGGTCAAATAAATATTGTTTGCTTTGTTCCCAAGAAGAGGAAGAAATGCATTTTTATGGACAACTAGTATTCCTACGATACTTTAAATATCCAAAATAGATACAATGGAACTAACACTGAGTGTAGGCACCCACTGACACTGCTTGTTTCCACAACACCACCTCCACTGCCAACAGTGAACTGGGCGAGTGTGATTCCTGACATCAATGTCAAGGTGACCCTCATGAAGTTTCCTGTGCTATTGACACTCAATCTGCGGTTCAGCTGAGCTTTTGG
Source organism: Micronycteris hirsuta (assembly GCA_004026765.1). Lineage (NCBI taxonomy): Eukaryota > Metazoa > Chordata > Mammalia > Chiroptera > Phyllostomidae > Micronycteris > Micronycteris hirsuta. Next base: position 38,346 of record PVJI01006882.1, on the reverse strand, counting down.
AGATTGGAGAAAATGTATCTTTGAATTGGCACTGCTATTTTACTGCAGATCCCTTGCCTAGGTACAAATTTGAGTGTGTAAATGTTAGGAAGACAATTGTCAGAAAGAGAGGTTTAAGCATAAAACTTTGCTTTATACTCTAGCCTAAATCATCCTTTCTAACTAAAACTGAGATGAAATAGCTTTGCCTCAGACTTATATACTTGAATACTCAAATTCTCAGACTTAAATATTTTCCAGGAGTTTGTGGACCTTATGTTCCAATGGAATAGACTGGTGTGTACACAAAAAATGACAAAATCAAATCTCAATTTTCTATTTCTTCTTTCTTTTTCATTCCATCACACTTGTCTCCTAGTTTTTGTGGATTCTAGTAAGTCTGTCTCTTCTCTCTGACTCTTATTTGCACATTCTGTAGACTCAAGATCCTCTTGTCACAACAAATGCCAGGCTGGTCTCATAGAGTAGTAAAAACAGAAACCCAAGAACACTATGAGGAAAGCTCTGCTGTAGAGTCTGTCAAAATCTGTTCCCCAGTGAGGCTGGGCCAGGAGCCTTCTATGGATGTTACTGAACAAATCCCTTTCGCTACGTATGCGACAGCAAGGTATCAGCTGATCTTGACAAATATACATTATTTTTAGCCTGAACTAATGACTTTATAGTAGAAATATCAGTCAGTGTTTGCATTTAATAGTAGTAGCTCTCTTCATTTATAAAGAAGAAATACACTGTGGTGAAAAATACTTCATGAGGAGTCACAATGAAGCTCAAATGACTACTAATCCCACTTCCTGTGTGACTTTGAATGAATTAAATATTTGTAAAATATTAGAAATAATAACTATCTCACAAGCTTGATTTAATATTGAAATGAAATAACATATATAAAGCATTTAGCATAATAGTCAATTATGATCATTGTTATTATGAACTATCAATAATTTGAAGAAATTAATAGACAGATACTTCTAAGAGAGAGCCTCTATTTTTGTCTTTTTTTGCTCATATATTTCCAGGTGCCATCCAATTTTATATATAATTATGTATTAAAATATATCTTTTTTATTTTTTATTTACTTGAGAGAGAGAGGGAGAGAGATTGATTTGTTGGTCCACTTATTTATGCATTAATTTTTTGATTCTTGTATGTGCTCTGACCAGGGACTGAAGCCATAACCTTGGAGTATCATATTTGTTTTAGTGAATAGGACTATAATAGAAATATATTACTCTTTAAGTTTATTTATAATACTATTGATTCTAACATTAAAGTTATCTACTCTTCCATTTCCAAATCATTTTAGATCCTTAAAATAGTATTTTTCAATATTTTTGAGAATCAGCTTTTTTGAATAGGCGATTTTCACCCCAGAAATGCTTTTGTTGTATGTCAGACTCAGTACACGTTTGATTTATGTTCAGGTTGTTTTCTGAGACTTTAAAAAATCACAGCTGGGTGGAAAAACTATTCTTGGCAAACTTATTTTCCAACCAGGAAACCCCAAGTGATGGATTGCTAGAATAATGACCATGATGTATACTGAGGAAACAAATGAGGTACATGGTTTCTTCAAGATAAATTTAGACTTGTAAGAAGAGAGCTTGTGTTTTATTAACTTTCTGCACATAAGAAAAGTCAGACAATACACCATTTATGCTTAAATTTATGGTAGCCCATGTCTAGCCTAGCCAATTTTAATATTGAACTGTAAACCATCTAAGGAATATCATAATACATTCTCGGTACAGACAGGCGTTCTGTCCGCAGCAAGTTATTATAATTACTAGGGCATAAGTACAAGGATTTGTTAAAAACAAATTTATGATTAAAATTTTAGTCTGGCTCAGTTGTTTGGACATCATCCCACAGAGCAAAAGGTCACTGGTTCAATTTCAGGGTCAGGGCACATGACTAGGTTGCAGGTTTGGTTCCCCACTGGAGCATGTACGAGAGACAAATGATCAATGTTTTTCTTTCACATCAATGTTTACTTCCCTTTCTTTTCCTCTCCCTCCCTCTATCTCTCTCTAAAAATAAAATATTTAAAAAGTTTAATCTGAATTATTAGTTATGTTTAGTAAAAATATGTACATATTTATATTGTTGATTAATATTTCTTATACATAATAGTATTGTTTACAGTAGTTACAACCACAAAAATGGGTAACATGTAACTATCATGCTAATCTCTTTGAATGTATTAATTTATTTAACTTTCACTTCCCTTTGAGCTATATGCCATTTAATCCCATACTATGGAAGATAAAACTGAAATATAATACTGTGAGTTATATCGTGGGTTGAAGCTAGAAGGTAAATCAAGGAACTCTTGCTCCAAAATCTGGAATTTGGAGCTTTTTTCAAATATAATTTTAATATTATAGTTTATTTAATATAATATATCCTAAATATTATCATGTTTACATGTACTTGATATTAAAAAATATTATTGAGGTACTTTACTTTCTTTTGTTTTTACCAAGTTTTCAAAAGCCATTGTGCTTTTCACACTGAGAGCATATCTCAGTTTGGACTAGCCATATCTGAAGTGTATCGAAGGCACATATGGTTAGTGGCTACCACATTGGACAGCACAGATTTAGGCATATCTTTATGACTTGCTAAGGTGAATAACATGGGGAAAACTATAAAGTCATACCTGGAAATTCCAAGTGGATCTTTGGTTAAAGATTTCTACTGTGGAATTTGATGCAGGGAATGAAAATTCGCTATGTATCTGACATTATTAATACATGCAATCATTTTTATATAATTTGATACTCTTGAAAATCCTATGAGGTGAATAAGATGATGCTTATTCTCTGAATAAGGAAAATGAAACTCAGATAGTCTGGCTGGCTGCCTAAAGATTTCTAGTGAGCAATTGGAGGAGCAGAATGCACACCCAGGTCTGTCCTTTACCAAAACCCAGAAGCTTTCCCTACAGCACACCCTAAACATCATCCCATTTTCCAACCACACAGATATCCTGGATGTCTGGTGGGAGACAAGTGACTAACCAAGAGTACAGCATGATAAGGTTGCTCAGCTCAGTGTGAGAACACTGAAAAAGGGCGCCCAGCTCAGACTGGGTTAGAGACAGCTTCTTGGAGCAGGTGACTTCTGAACCTGCTGGAGGTGACATAGCGGAGGGTGAGGCTGATTCAGAGAGCTGCTGTGGGAAGATGTTGAGGGATGCCCTTTGGGGACTCTACACAGCACTGATTGGCTGGAACAGGGGCAGATGAGCTCTGGATCTTGATGCTGTCCTTCCCCCCTTTGCAGGTCTAATGTGCACAGATGACTATCTAACATTTTACATGATTTCCTCTTTATTTTAGTGAGAGAGATAAAACAGTTTTAAGTTAAAATTATATGTGAGGCACATAAAAGTGAGGCATAGCAGTTAGAAGACTGGCACATTAAAGATTGGCTCCGAGTTCTTAAAACATGGAAGGAAGAACTGTCTTTGGAAATATGGGTATGTAATCAAAGTCATCTTCATCAACTGTTTATGTCTTCCATAAATATTTCAAAATGTTTCCTGGGTATAATCTCTGTTCCAAGAACACATAATTACTAATAGCAATAGTAGCAGTCTGATTTTATATGGTTGTCTGCTCAAGTTTTGTGTTCAGTGACATAGGATATGATTTGTGTCCAGAAATATCATAGCTCCTGCCCTTAAGGTGAAAATACAGCACCAGCTAGAATTGAGTGTGTTGCTTGAGAGCAAAGCATTAAGGAGATATGAGCTTAGTCTTTAAGTTTTGGTAGCACCCAATATTTAATCTTCTTAGGACTTAGACTGAGGGTAAAGCTGTCGCAGATTTCGACCCACAAAATCCGTGGGGGGACCACCCCGATCGCGTGAATCAATCTTACCCAGAGACACGCTTGGAGATGAGAATCCGGCAGCCACGGGTCTTTTCCACCATCTCCATCTCGGGAAAAAGACCTAGTGGGTTGCTTAGCAGGGGCTTTTATTAGAGGCATTAAGACACATTTACATTGGATTGATTATTCATGGGATTAAGCAGAACAGGGGTAAGATTACTCACAGCAGGGCATCAGGATGTAAATTCAGGTCCGGTGGCAGACAGGACCAGGTTAAAGTAATATGCAGGGGTCAGCAAGCCAGAACTTTTTAAAATACATCTTTGCCAAATTCCTATTAGAGAATTCCCATTCCACAGACATGAACCACACTTGCTTACACGGGAATCACATGGAGCTGTGCTCAAAATGTGTAAATTCCAGACCATGCGTGTTAACACATGTGTGGAAATCACTGCCACATAAAGCCTAATTCAACTGTGTACACTTCAGTTGTGTTAGGTCTTCCCTCTGTTGAGATGAGCTGGAAGGCAAAGTGTTAGTCATGGACTCTTGGAATGCAGAGAACAGAGAGCAAATCCAGCAATTGATTCATCAAAGTCCAAGGCTGCAGAGAAAGATATTTACCAGAAGTTTTTGAGACAAAAAGATAGGCAAAGTCCATATTAGAAATGCATACTAAAGTAGAAATAGGTCAGGATTAATCTTGTTAAACAACTGCACATTCTTTTACCAAAATTGTGTACTCTCACCAGGCCAATTGGAGGGTTTTAAAAACCTACCTGTTTCAGACAGGTAGGATTTGGATATACGAAGGAGAAATTGGATAAAACTCTAGATGAACAGAGGTCAAAATGGGAAGGCAGAGTTTGTAGAGCACTTTCACCATATTTTCAAAGCACTGTAAAGATCAGTCATTGGGCAGCCATTTATTATATGTCCAACACTAGTTATTGTCACATTTTGAGTTCATATCATGTATTAAAACACACATCAGAAATAGCATTAAAGATAATGTGTAGTTATGCTCCAAAATAGCTACAAAAGCTCTTACTCTATGGCAGTGATTTTCAACTGGTGTGGCCTGGCAGGCACACCAGTGCGCTGCAAGAATTTTTAAAACATGCAATAACTGACTATATAGTCAGAAGCGCTGACCTCTTTTCCCTTAAATTGTCAAATTTTAAAAAAATGACAAGACCCAACACAACAATAGCTGTTCTGTGTGATTGAATCAAAATTGTACCTATTTTTGTCAGATCAGTAAAGAATATAATATATTTTGGTGTGCTGCAGAACTTTAGCAATTAGTTTATGTGTGCCATGAGATGAAAAAGGTTGAAAATCACTGCTCTATGGCTTTGAAAAGAGAGGAAACTCTTCCAAAATACATGTCTTGCTGTATTTTCTGGTGAACAGAATACTTGCTCACTCTTGGAAATGCCTTTCAGTTCACCAGAATATTGGCCTCATAATTTCATCCTAGTGCATCCGTGTTTCCTCAAAGATGTGTTTGCTGTTGATTTCTTAAGAATTGTTAAAGCAAGTATTTACTAGTTTACATCTGCTTTCTTTCCTCTTCTTTTTCTTAAGGAACATGTCTTGTATTTCTCTCTCTCTCTCTCTCTCTCTTTCTCTTCTAGTGTCTATGACACTGTGATCTAAAGCACTTGAGATACAAAATATGGACAAATCCAATTTAAGAAATACAAATTTTTTGCAAAAATTTTATTTACTTCTATGTCTTTCCTGTCTAGCTAGATGGCTGAATCCTATTTACTACCTCTTCCTTGATTTCTGGATCTTACAAAATGCATTTTTTTTTACTAGTGGTCCTTAGAATCTTCTTGGAACCATGTGAGTGCTTAATCACTGGCTCCATCTGCTGTTACACAGTCTATTTGATAATGGGCCTGTGGATCCTACCAGGATATAAGGTCAGCATTCATCATCAAAAGTCTGAATCTGATGCCTTTGGTAATAGAATAATTATCTGAAAGAGACACTCTATTTCTCATGACTTCAGAAGTTATACCTACTTGCTCTAGGGGAACAAAGCAAAAATTTCCTCTTATTATAAAGAAAGCTTCAAACTCAGATAACTGATTCATGGAATAGATCTAATATGTGTAGCAGACATACTACAGAGGGGTTGAGGCTGTTAAAGAATTTCTTAAACCTATGCTACTATTAATATATCCTAAAGCAGCTATACCCTACTTATTACTTCCACTGCCTAATTAATTACAGCGCTGGTCAGAATCTGACTTAAATACTTAATAAGTAACATAAACAAATGAATGAGCGAATAAATGGTATTCAGATTGTCCTTATGTTTAAATATCTGTGGCTTCCCTGGGTTCTTTTCTTGATTATACCAAACATGTTTGCTTGCAAAAGGAACTTTCTGCTACTTCCCAGAGAATCACGTTCAGTCAGGAAGAGGCTAAGACGCTGAAGCAACTTCAAGAACTGCACACACTAAATGCCTGCCATCCTCCACCTACTGTTTGAAACTGGAAAAGTTGAGCCAAAGTAAAATTGGAAATAGTTGGCTAGGTCCTTCTTTTGGAGATCTTCATGATTGACAATTGTATCATAGCAGGTAATAATGAGCAGAAGGATGAGGACTTAGGAGATGCAGAGTCTTTGGGTAGCTTCATTGTCTGTAGAGTTGCCATTCTCTCTCAGAGAGGGGAGGGGAGGAGGTATGGCTGATACATGCTGATGGGCTCCTTTTGGTCAGGAGGAATCTTGGATTAAGAAAAAATTCTATCTCTGGGGCAAATGCATTCATCAGTCTCTGGGGAGATATGAATTGGACAGCTTACTCAACTTCAGGACACACAGAACAAAGAAAAAATAGAGATTTGATTTTAATCTATTGAAAGAAATCCAGACTGAATATGCTCTTTCATGCCTTTACCCATAAACCCATCCCTGCGTGATAGAGAATGATGCCAGTTTGTTGCAGTGCAAATGTGACTGTGTGTCTCCCTTTGAGATGGCAGTGGCAATGTTCCAAGGGAAGACACAGCAAAAGTCAAAATAAAAAATATTCAATGATTTCAAAAATTTCTTTGCTTGTATGCCCCTTTTGCTACCTCCACTTACCTGTCTCTGATGCCTGAGGATGGCTTTGTAGTGCCTTTACTTGCTGCTGAATTTATAATCTTCACTTACTGGCATTCTACCCTTTGCTGGCTTTTCTAACAACAGCACGCATCATCTTTCAACCCTTTTGGCTTTGTTTCTGTGAATGATTTTCTCCCTTTCACACATCCTACCATATGGGTCATAATAAAACTAATCTACAGCATTGGGTTTAGAACCTTTATTTAACAAGATGGAAAGGATCTTCCTCAAATCTTAACCAACTCTAAAGAAACAACTGGAAGTACATATGTGTGCACTTGTTCATGTGTGTATGTTTGCATATGAGGGAGGAGTGAGGGAAATCTAGAAACAGGTTAGATTTAAGAAGGGCTTTGCAATATACATGAGGCTAGTATAAAAATAAGATAATAATAGATAACAATCTTAAAGCGATGTGTTAGAGCAAGGGTGTCAAACTCATTTTCACCAGGGGCCACATCAGCCTCACGGTTGCCTTCAAAGGGCAAAATGTAATTTTAGGACTGTATAAATGTCACTACTCCTTAACAGTTAAGCAAGAGTCTGGTGCTGCCACTGGGGAGACACAAGGTGCTGGGCAAGATAAAACAAGGTGGAGGGCTGGATTCAGGCCATGGGCCTTGTGTTTGCCCTCTGTGTATTAGAGCAAATGCAAACTTTTAGAGGAACTACTGGAAAACTTTTCCATGGCTCTCAAACCCCTTGAACATTTCTATCAATTAAAGAGAGTGGAGGTTAGCTTTTAGGGGGGTGGTTTATAAAGTTCTGTATATGAAAACATTATGCTATGGTGTATTTGCCTGTCTTTCCTCTTCAAAACCAGAAAGAGGGGCTTTAACAGGACCACTCTCTGATTGTCTTCACTGGACATTTGTCATTGATAGTTAGGGGCGATAGGGAATTTGGTCTTGCCTTCCCCTGGAGACAGCTGAAGCAGACCCTGACAGCAAGATACAGGGCTGATTGCAAATGGGAAAGGCACTGCATGCAATCACAGCTGATAATAGCTCAAATCCCATGCCAGAAATAAAACTCAGCATTTTATTTCAGCTAAGATCAGCTAGGATCATCTTAAAAGAAGTCCTCTTCAAGACACAGGATGCTAGGCTGAGAGAATTTCAGCAGTAAAATATTGAGATAAATACCAGTAAAATGTTAATGGTTTTGGTGAGGTTGTGAGAGACAGCCACAGATGAGGCACTTCCCTATCACGAAAAAGCAAGCAGAAGGTTCAGTAAGGATACCTCCAAAGGACTCTGGAAAGTTTCTATAGAAGAATAAGTCAGCTTTGAAAATCTCATCAGTATCTTCTAAGGACATGGTCCCCCAACATTTCTTGTTTATCCAGCCTCTCTTCCTGCCTGTTAAAGTTTAGTGGTGTCAGAGTGCGCATAATAAAGAACTAACTAGTGAGTAAGGCGGTGAGAGATAGGAGATGATGACAAAGAGTAAAAGATAGGCTGGATTTATGAGCTAGGTATTCAGTGGAGTCAATGCAGCTTCATTATTGATTAGATGCAGGAGCTGGAAAAGGAAAAGGGCAGGCACAATGTAAATATATGTCTAGTTGGGGCAACTGGCTGCATGTTGGTTCCATCCAGGACACTGAGAGGAAGTGCAAATTTGGTGGGGAGGATAAGGTGTTTCGTTTGATTCCTGTTGAGTTTGAGCTGCCAAAAGGAGATAGCCAACAGGATGCATAATCTGCCATACTGATATTTTAAGTGTCAGTGATTATTGAATACTATGAGAATAAATGAAGTCATACAGAGAGACAATAAGCAGTGAACAAAGAAAATCTTTACCCAAAGCCCAGAAAAAGCCTTTGTTTAAGGTTTGGGCAAAAGAAGAGGCACCAACAAATGAGATAAGTACAACAAGAGGCAAACCAAACAAGCACAAGTGATGGTGGTATCAACTTTGAGAACATATTCATAGCGATAAGTAGGACTTGCTGACTGCTTGGCTGTAGAGGAAAATGGAGAAGCTAAAGATGGCTCAAATACTGTCAGTGGTTGGAAGTGGAGAGAGACTGATATTACATTGGCACCCACTACCAAATGTGGAAATGGTGGTACCAGGAGCTAGATAGGGGAAAAATAATTATTTTTGCTTTTGACATAATGTATTTGCAGTGATAGCATATATCCATAATTTATCTATAAAATATCTATATCTATAAAATATATCCAAGAATATGTAAATATAAGTTTGGGCTTCTGGGTGAGTTAGAATTGTGGGCAGATTTCTTTATAATTTTTGTCAACTATTACATGTACTTTGCTACTAAACTTTTTTCCCTTTTATTTCTATTTTCATGTGTTCTTAAAATCTAATTGATTTAATCTATAACAATGCCCTTACAATGCACTTTATAATGTATTTACCTTGATGTCACGTGATTTGTGATATTCCTAGCTTGCAGATGAATCTGAAAGGACCACACTGTGTTGCTACAGTGATCTATGTCATTTGACTGGAAATAATTTAAATGCATCATTATTATAGACAGGCCTGAGCCACATGGAAATATTTTTTGAAACTTTACTAAAAATTAAATATCTTATTTTAAAAACTGTCCTTGCACTAAGATAGCTAGCAGACACCCCAGTTAGTTCTGTTTTGGGTAGACAAATCTATGCAGTTCTCTTGGGAGGATATGGATGTAGATTTATATAGGTAAGAAATCAAACTAAGCTTAATGGAAGGCAATTTTGTGGAATTATGTGTGAATTTTATGCATGGAAGAGGGCTCATAGAACAGGAAAACAGATAAGCCACAAATGGGAAATGGGTGATGTGTGTTCCAAGGTTATGCCTTTGGAAATGAAAGTTTCCTGTAAATTCTTTGGTTCTTCACATAGTTCATATTTCTTGGGCACACAACATTTGGAAGGTTGGTAGAGAAGAGAAGGCCTGCCAGAATCAGAGAAGGTATGACTGATGAAGTGGGAAGAGAAACAGGCAAATATAGTATCACAGAAGCCAAGAGGAGATGATTTCAACATGGGTGGGTGGATGGATGGATGGATGGATAAGATGAGAAGAGATAGATGATTATTTGCTTTGGCAAAATATTGTTTGGTAGCTTTGAAAAGATCTAGTATGATGGAGTGGTGAGTATGAACGTCCAGTTGGAAATGATAAATAGAAAGCCAAAGGATAGTAATATAGCAGAGAATATATTCAAATTAGCTGAGGCATTTTTGAGGCCAACTGAGAAAGAGGACGGTGGCTAGAGAAGGAGAGAGAGCCATACATAATAAAGGTAACATATGGGAGAACGAAAGGGAACACTTGGGCTTAAGGAGGAGCACACGTGTTCTTTCATTTTAATAGGATGAAAGTAAAATCAATAGGTAGAAATGCATGTAAGGTGGTGAAAAGATGTGCTTTTCTTAATGATGGTGCAGCAAAGTCATGGGCAGGGAAGAGACCAAGGAGCCACTGGAGTTTTGAAGAGAGAGGATGAATGATGCAGTTGCCATCTTAATAGTGTTGCTGTATGAACCGAGAAGGAAGTCCATTAGGCACAAAGGCAATAGACATGTGTTTGCAGAAATAGAAATATAAAGAACAATTCCAGCCAAACAAGTTATGAAATGGAAAGTAATGACATGAAGAATTGCGTTAACTATTAATTTCTCTTAAATGTAGGGCTAAAGTTAAATATTTTTAAGAGTTATAGTTATAGAAGCAGAAGTAAATCAAAGGATATTAAATCAACAAAAATCAAATTAACAAAAATCATAATATGGAGATGCTGAGAGTAAAAAAAGTGATTACGTGGTAAGCAAATTGATTTTTCTCATTTTTAATAGTGAAGGATCACACACTATGTCAAGGGAAAGAAAATACATTGTCTCATGTAAGTATAAAGTTAAGCCCTAGAAAGATTATAAAGAAACAGAAATAAACTAAAGTAGGATCTTGTGTATGAATAAGATATATGTGTTTTACTGTATGTTGTTTCACATTTAAAAAGTAAATATTAAACTGTTGTTAATTATATGCACACTGAGTGTCCAAAAGTAAGTGTACTGACATTTGCAACTTACTTTGGAATTCATTAGAATAAAATACAATCTTGGCAAAAATCTGATAGGCGTGGGGAGGAAAAAGATACACATTGGGAAAATTTGAAGTTTAGTAATACCCCTATCCTTTAGAATGGCAAATTCATGGCTCTCTTTAAATACATTAGGTGATAAATTGTGGTTTGAATTTGTAATTCAGTTATAAGGGTAATAAATGTTAAATTCCAGAGCCAAAAAGAGTTTTCAGATTTTCAGGAAAGAATATGCAAGGCCTGTGAAGTTCTAGCATTAAACAAATGTATATTGTATAATCCTTATGCCCCATGTTATATTATTTCTCTTGACTCCTATTGGAAGATGGAAGGGAAATCCAGGAAATATTTTAGCCAAAAAGTTTATTATTATGTCTCCCTGTCCATGTGGATCTGTGAGAAACCCCATGTCCAATAGTACTAGATAACTGCCCCATAGGCTCTTATTAACAGTGCAGTAGAAACTGATGATGCGTATGCTGTATGAGCGTTTTACTTCTTTATTCCTCCCTGCATTTGACAAAACTACTGGGGTAAAAGCCAGTTTCTTAGACCGATTTTATAGTGGGATAAAACACCCTCTCTTCATACCTACCACAATGTGTCTTACCACTTTTCTGGTATCTTGCCAGAATTGGCTTACCATGTCGGGAGGAGACCCTTTATCTGCCCGTGCTCCTAGACCTCCTTGGACAGCTGCTTCAAAAGCCATCGATCTGTGGTGTGAAAGTGATTCTCCACTGGTACAAGTAGAGAATTCCTATCAACTTCTCCAACAGCCCGGTGCTATCCAATTTAGGATCTATAACTTCAGTCTATATGTTCTTAATTTACAATTCTTTGAAGAATGTGATGTGCAAGATTCCCCTAATGAACACCATCTTAGTGTTTGTATGACTGAATTGGTTGCATAATATTTGCCTAAAACCACTTGAAGTTGCTGGCATGTGGGGGACACGTACCCTTACTTCCAGCAGATTCAGAGTTCTTCCTATTGTTAATACCTTTGGCATGTGATTGCAAGTCCCTTGCCATAGTTCAAGTAATTGAAATTTTTTACTGTATTTTAAAGTTTTTATTTAGCTATATTTATTATATAATTATAAAGATTTGAATTTATAATTAAGTTTGTATCCTACTTCTTCTGTTAACACTATATCATCACTACTTTTTTTAGTTTGTTCATAGATATAATAGTTACTACTCAGATAGTCTACAATTTGAAAGTAATTAGATTTACAATTTGTGGCTATCACAAATATGTTAAAATGAACATTTTCTAGCATAGAACTTCTTTGTGTTGGTGTTATTCTCGGTTAGAGTTTTCTTTTTACAAACAAGAGTACTAAATCAAATACCTTGGAGACTGACATGGCTTGACTGCATTTAGTCAAATTGTTTTCTGAAATTTATACCAATTTATCTCTACCAGTAATCTATAGGAATCCTAATTTTACTACATAATTATGGGCTTTGGACACCTGATCATCATATTTGTTGATTCCACAGAGTATTTGTTTCTTCTTGGTCTTAATTCCTTAAGTGTCTTTTCCACCGTGTGCTGTAAAGAATGCATTTTTTAATGTAAGAGGTGGTGTCTGATCTTAGTATCTGTAAATCTTTTTCTAGGTATTTTGTTCTTAACCAAGGATTAAATATCTAGTTCAGTGTATGCTACTCATTCTTTGAAATTTTCCCTCTAATGTGCTGTCTTTTCTGGCTTGCTGGGTTTGCAGTGAGATTTATGGTAATGATTTTGTGCCTGCATTCTGCTATTATGTTCTGTATTTAATGCTTGCTTAAGACTCTTGCTAGAGATCAAGGAATAAATTTGCTATCACATCACAGGAGAATGGTGTTAATTTTAGAGCAAATGTAATACACTGTTAGAAAATGACCCATCTTTTATATTATGTGTGAAGATTCTTATGTGTAGGTTAAAATTATTGAAATTTGTGTGTGTGTGCATGTATATCAACATAACTTGACTTTTGAAAATAAGAAAAAATTCAGTTCAGATCCAGGCTCTACCATTTCCCAGCTTAGATAGATGATTGTATAATTCTCAAGCATTAACAACAGTTAAGTATGAAAAACTATGCCCACCGAATATGATATCTTTGAGAATTAAATGTGATTGTATATAAAGACCCAATTACAGTTGCTGGGAAATAATAAATATTAAGTATCTGTCTCTTTCCTATTGATATGCAATGGACAGGCCAGTTTCCATAGGGAGTAGAATGAATGAAACTGGAGAGTGACTGAGATAAACCTGAGTAACATCCTTCTTGTCAGCCAACACATCGTTTGACTGTGGAAGAAGCCCATTCCTAATTCCAGAAATCCAACTGATTTGAGGGACTTTAGGAGGACCACAGTTCTGTAGTCCTGCTGCATACAGACAACAGGGGTTCCCATATGGCAAAAAAATAAAAAATTAAGAAGATGATTAATTGACATGGTAGTTAGGATGCAAGATGGCAAGCATTCTCGCAAACTGGTAAAGGTTTGGGTCTAAAGTCAGAAACTGATGTGAAATGTGTCTGCTATTATATTTTTTATTTGAATATTCATTGTTGACCTCTGATTCAGTAAATTTCCTATATTTTTATATTAGTATATCTTAGTTATGGTAAGTGGAAATAAAAGTAAGAATTGGTGCATTTTTTCCAGGAAAATTAATGGAAATTAGCCTACTTTGGGGGTCTAGCATGAAACATCATCAGGAAGATGGCAGAATAAATAGTATTTAACTAGCTAATCCAAATGAAAAAAAATAGTTTTTTCTTCTTTTTCATTCAAATCACTATTTATACTGGTAAGGATGTTTTCTTATACACTCCAGAAATATTTTCTTCATTTGTATAGCCACACAGGCAAGTGTCTGAAAACTGGTTATCTTTGATTACTTAAACTTTGTTTTATGGAATGGCAATAACTAAGAGGCACTATGTGGCAAACTCTAATTGTAGTCCAGCTAGAAATCCCAGTCTCCACATTTCCTGCAGCTTCTACCCCAGTACCTTCCTCTTTATTATGATCACTCACAGACTTATCTTTGAAAGCCAAGGTTTGATTTTCAAGCTTTAACTTGAGAGAAACCAGAAGTTAATCCTATAATAACATTTTTTTTTCTTAGAAAGAGTTTAGGGTAGATTATTTTTAAAATAATGTGTTAATTTATTATTCATTTGAACTTTGTTAAAAGTAACTGGTTTTCTATTTAGAATTAACTCATATGGAATAACTAGATAAAATAAATTATGTGCAACTTAAGGCAGAGAAGTTTCTAAATTTCTCTATGGACCTAGACCTGGGTCTCATAAAAATGGTGTATTTTAAAGGACATGACATTTCCCTCTTTATTTTCCATTTTTGAAAAAAATAATATGCTTTATTTAATTTTGAGAACATTTTGGTTTATAGAAAACTTAAGTGAGCAGTCCATAAAGTTCCCATACAATCTATTGCCATCTATCAGTTTCCCATATCATTGTCTTGAATTAGTGTAGTTCATCTGTAACAATTGATAAACAATATTATTAACTATTATTAAATTCTACAGTCCATATGAGGGTTCATTTTTGTGTGTGTGGCACATTCTGTAGCTGTTGAGAAATGTATTTTATATAATGGTATACATCTGATGATATAGAATAGTTTCCGTGCCCTAAATAACTCCTTTTCTCCATCTATTCATCCCACCCTCCCTCCCACTAAACCCCTGGCAACCACAGATCTTTTTACTATATAGCTTTGTCTTTTCCAGAATAGCTTACAGTTGGAATGATACAATATGTAGCCTTTTCACATTAGCTTTTTTTTTTCACAGTAAATACATTTACATTTCTTCCATGTGTTGTCACATGGCATTGATTGGTCATTTTTTTTTTTATTGTTGTTCAATTAGAGTTGTCACCAATTACCTACTATGTTACATTTTCTGTACTGTTATTTCTATGTACGTATTCAGAACTGCAGTTATACATCAGTGTATGGTTCAGTTGGCTTCTTTATTTCTTTTATTTGCTTTTTTATTACTCAGTTATGGTTATCCCCAACTTCCCCCACCCCATTACTCTCCTCCACCCTACTCACTTCCACCTCCCACATACATCCTCCCCCCCCCCATAGTCTTTGTCCATGGGTCCTTTATATATGTTCCTTGACAACACTTTCCCTCCTTTCCCCCTGTTATCTCCCCCCACCCTCCCTTCTGGTTACTGTCAGTTTATTCTTTATTTCCATGTCTCCGGTTATATTTTGCTTGCTTGTTTGTTTTGTTGATTATGTTCCACTTATAGGTATTTGTCTTTCACCACCTGGCTTATTCCACTTAGAATAATTCTCTCCTTTTCCATCCATGCTGTTGCAAAGGGTATAAGCTCCTTCTTTCTTTCTGCTGCGTAGTATTCCATTGTGTAAATGTACCATAGCTTTCTGAGCCACTCATTCACTGATGGCCACTTAGACTGTTTCCAGCACTTGGATATTGTACATAGTACTGCTATGAACATTGGGGTGCATAGTTTCTTTTGAACTAGTGTTTCAGGATTCTTAGGGTACAATCCCAGAGCAGTGGAACTGCTGGGTCAAAAGGCAGTTTCATGTTTAGTTTTTTGAGGAAATCCTATACTGTTTTCCACAGTGGCTGCATATTTCTTTTTAGCACTAAATAATGTCTCATTGTATGGATGTTCTACAGTTTGTTTACTCATTCACCTGCTGAAGAGCATCTTGGTTGCTTCTAAATTTTGGCAGTTATAAATGAAACTGCTATAAACATACATATATGAGTTTCTGTATAGACAAGTTTCTAACTCATTTGGGTAAACACCAAATGATGTGATTGTGGATTACCCTGACACTGCCTGACTTCAGGATTCATTATAAAGCTACAGTAATCAAGACAGTATGGTATTAAAAAAGAACAGGAAAATAGACCAATGAAATAGACTTCAGAACCCTGAAATAGATGCATAAAAATATAATCACCTGACCTTGGGCAAAAGAGAAAAGGCAATTCAATGGAGAAAGCACATCCTTTTTAACAAATTGTGCTGGAACAGCTGAACACCCATGTGTAAGTTTCTTTTAAGTTTTTATGGTGATAGTATAAATAGTATTGTGGTTTTAATTAAAATTTTAATTATTAATTGCTGATATATAAGAAAGAAATTATCTTCTGTACATGATCCTTGTATCCTTCAACCTTGTCACAATCACTTATTAGTGTCAGGAACTTTTTTATTGATTCTTTTTCTATTTATTAATAGACAGTCATGTCATCTACAAATAAAGATAGTTTTATTTCTTCCTTTCTAATATTTCCACATTTTATTTTCTTGACTCATTACATTAGCTAGGACTTCTAGTATATCATTGAATAGGAGTGGTAAAAGCAGACACCCTTATCTTGCTCCTGATCTTATCAGGAAAGCATCTAGTTCTCACCATTAAATATATTTGCTGTAGGTTTTTTGTAGGTTCTTTGTCAGTTTGAGGAATTTTCACTCTATTCCTAGTTTGCTGAAAATTTCCATTGTGGGAAAGTGTTAAATTTTGTCAAATTCTTTTTCTGCATCTACTGATACAATCATTTATTATTCTGTAGCTTGTTGATATAATTGATTACATTAATTAATTTTGGATTGTTGAGCCAATCATGCATATCTGGAGTAAGTATCACTTGGTTATAGTATGTAATTTTTAAGACATTGTCCATCTGAGTTGCTAATATTTTGTCAAGGATCTTTGCATTTCTATCCTTGGGGCATATTGGTGTGTGGTTTTCCTTTCTTGTAATAGCTTTGATTTTGGTATTAGGCTAATTCTGGCCTCAGAGTAAGTGAGTTGATATTCCTTCTGCTTCTACATTTTGGAGAAGATTGTAGAGATTTTATTTTTTTCAGCTGGTATTTCTTCCTTAAATATTGGTAAAATTAATTATTTAATGCATCTGGGCTGGTGTTTTCTGCTTTAGACGGCTATGAATTATTCATTTAATTTATTTAATATATGTAGACCTAACTAGATTATTTCTCCTTGTGTGAGCTTTGGTAGATTGTACCTTTTAAGAAATTAGTCCATTTCATCTATGTTTTTAAAATTATGACCATAGTTTTGTTCATTGTACTCTTTTAGTATCATTTTAATATCCACATGATAAGTAGTGAGGATCTTCTTTCATTTATATTAATTATATGTCTTTTCTCTTTCTTAGTTAATGATTTACCAATTTTATTGATCTTCTCAAAGAACCAGCTTTGCATTTAATTGATTTTTTCTATTGGTTACCAGTTGTCAATTTCATCGATTTCTCATTAATTTTTACTGTTTCTTTTCTTCTGCTTACTTTAGATATAACATTGCTCTTCTTTTTCTAGTTTCATAGGGTGGAAACTTAGACTATTGATTTTCTTCTTCTTTAATATGTACATTCAATACTATAAATTTGTAAGCACTGATTTTGCTAAATCCTATAAATTATGATAAGTTGCACTTTTATATTTATTCAGTACAGAATATTTTTAAATTTCTCTTGAACTTCTTCTTCACCCATGTGTTATTTAATACCAAGTGTTTGGGCATTTTTATATCTATCTTTTTTCATTCACTTATAATTTAACTCCAATGTGATCTGAAAGCATACTTTGTCTGATTTCTATTCTTTTAAATTAAAAAAAAGTTCTGGCCCAGAATGTGGTCTCTCCTGTTAAATGTTTTATGTGAGTTGAGAAAAATATGTATTCTGCTGTTGTTGGATGAATAATTCTATAGATGTCAAGTAGATCTAGTTGGTTAATAGTGCTGTTTAGTTCAATTATGTCATGACTGATTTTCCACTTGCTGTTTTTATCAGTTACTGATAGAGGAATATTTAAATCTTTGACTATTCAGTAGATTCACCAATTTATCCTTGAAGTTTTATCAATTGCCTCAGATATTTTTATATTCTATCACTTTATACTATGGTGCAAATTTTAATGTGCATGCACCTTTGTTGGGTACATGCACATTAAAGTTACTTATGTCTTCTAGAAGACGATCTTTTTATCATTATTAAGTGCCCTCTTTATCTCTGATAATTTTCCCTCCTCTGAAGTCAGATTTGTCTGAAATCAATATAGCTACTCTATCCTTCTTTAATTAGTATTAGAATGTTATATCTTTCACCATGCCTCTACTTTTAATCTATCTGTGTCTGTATATTTAAAGTGTATTTCTTCTAGACAATATATAGACACTCTGTCTTTGCTTTTTAATTGATGTATTTAGACCATTGATATTTAAAATTATTGACAGGACCTCCTTTTTTAAGGATGTGCATGTGTGTGTGTGTGTTTGCGTATACACACAGACATATCACATTTTCTTTACTTATTCATGAATCAATTAGTACTTAGGTTTATTCCATGTCTTATATATTATGAATAATATATGTGCTGCAACAAATATCTTAGGGCAGATATCTCTTTACACACACACACACACACACACACACACACACACATATATATATATATATATATATATATATATATATATATATATATATATATATATATATATATATATTATGCTATTACAGTTGTCCCATTTCCCCCCTTTATTCCCCTCCACCCTTCATACCCCCACCCACATTCCCCCACTTTAGTTCATATACATAAGTTCTTTGGCTTCTACATTTCCTATGCTACTCTTAACCTCCTCCTGTCTGTTTTCTGTCTACTGTTTATGTTACTTATTCTCTGTACCTTTTTCCCCTCTCTACCTCTCCCACTCCCCTGTTAATAACCCTCCATAACTTATATAAATCCCTTTAACATTTCATATAATAAAGGCTGGGTGATGATGAACTCCTTGAACTTGACCTTATCTGAGAAGCACTTTATCTGCCCTTCTATTCTAAATCAAAGTTTTGCTGGATAGAGTAATCTTGGATGTAGGTGCTTGCCTTTCATGACTTGGTGTACTTATTTCCAGCCCCTTCTTGCCTGAAAGGTCTCTTTTGAGAAATCAACTAACAGTCTTATGGGAAGTCCTTTGTGGGTAACTGTACCCTTTTATCTTGCTGCTTCTAAGATTCTCTCCTTATTTTTAATCTTGAGTGATGTAATTATGATGTGTCTTGGTGTATTCATCCTTGTGTCCAACTTTTTTGGGACTCTCTGAGCTTCCTGGACTTCCTCAAAGTCTATTTCCTTTGCCAGATTGGGAAAGTTCTCCTTCATTATTTGTTCAAATAAGTTTTTAATTGGTTGCTCTTCCTATTCTCCTTCCGGTACCCCTATAATTTGGATGTTGGAATGTTTAAAGATGTCCTGGAGGTTCTTAAGCTTCCCTCATTTTTTGGAATTCTTGTTTCTTCATTCTCTTCTGGGTGAATATTTTTTTCTTCCTTGTGGTCCACACCGTTGATTTGAGTCCCAGTTTCCTTCCCACCACTATTGATTCCCTGTATATTTCCCTTTATTTTGCTTAGCGTAGTCTTCATTTTTTTTCATCTAATTTGCAATCAAATTCAACCAATCCTGTGAGCATCCTGATTACCAGTGTTTTGAACTGTGCATCTGATAGGTTGGCTATCTCTTTGTAGCTTACTTGTATTTTTTCTGGCATTTTGATCTGCTCTTTCATTTGGGCCATTTTTTTTTCTTGGCTTGCCTGTTACATATAAGGGGCAGAGCCATAGGTATTCACGAGGGTGGGGTAACCCGCGTAGCTCTGTTGTGATACTGTTTGTGGGGAGGGGATCTGAGAGGGCTCAATGGCACTTGCTCTGCTCTCTACTGGCTTTCAGTCACTTTCCCTGCTACCCACAAGGAAATTGGGCCCTTCTGTGCTGATTCCCAGTGGGTGGGCTTGTGCACATTCTAGGACCCTGTGGGTTTCTCCAACGAACTCCCCTGTAAGGCTGGGGGTTACTCTTGCTGCGGCTTCAGCCTCCACAGGTGTTTTCAATCAGTGGTTTGAGGCTTTATTTCCCCACGATGGAGCACTGGGTTGCCAGGTCTGTTTCGCTCCCTAACTGTTTCTCCCAGTTTATCTGAACACTAATGCAGGACTTTCCACTCCACCAGCCTGGGCCCTGCTGGGTCTGGGTCCTCCAGCTGCAGTTTCACCGGATCTGCCAGACTCGGGTCTTGCCGACCAACTGCAGCGTTGCCGCCCCACTCCACAAACCACATTGTGGTGAGTCCTCCCTGCCTGGCTCTGCCCTGTCTACCAGTCTGGATGAACGTGTCTTCTTTAACTTCTTGGTTGTCAGCCTTCCATACAGTTTGATTTTCTGTCAGTTCTGATTGTTTTTTGTTTTTAAATTGTCCCTCTTTTGGTTGTGTGAGGAGGCACAGGGTGTCTAACTACACCTCCATCTTGGCTGGAAGCCTGAAGGGCAGATATCTCTTTAAGGCACTGATTTTGGTTCCTTTGGATATACACCCATAAGTGGAATTGCTCCATCATATGGCAGTTATATTTTTAACTTTTTGAGGAACCTTCATATTGTTTTCCATTATGGATGCACCAGTTTATATTGCCACCAACTGTTTGCAAGGTTTCTATTTTCTCCGCATATACTTTTGTCTTTTTTATAGTAGTCTTTCTAACTGGTACGAGGTGATATCTCACTGTGTTTTTGATTTGCATTCCTTGATGATTAGTGATGGGGAGCATTTTTTTTTCATATATCTGTTGGCAACTTGTATGTCATCTTTTGAAAGTTTTTTGCCCATTTTTCAATCAGTTTATTTGCTTTCTTATTGGAGAATTTGTTACTTATATAAATTGGATATTAACTCCTTATAAGATTTGTGGTTTGCAAATATTTTCTCACATTCTTTAGGTTGCTCTTTCCTCTATTGATTGTTTATTTTTCTCTGCAGAAACATTTTAATTTGATGTACTCCTATTTGTCTGTTTTGCTGTTCTTGTCTATGCATTTGGGGTCATAACCAAAAAATCATTGCCCAGATCAATGTCAGGAAATGTTTCCCCTATATTTTCTTCTAGTACTTTTGTAGCTTTAGGTCTTACATTCAAGTTTTTAATCTATTTTGAGTTGCAACAATATGGATGAAACTGGAGGACATTATGCTAAGTGAAATAAACCGGGCTTAGGAAGAATAGTAGTGTATGATCTCACTTCTGTGTGGAATCTGTATGGAATTTACATGGTGGTTTCCAGAGGATGGAGAAGGTGGAAATGAGGAGATGTTGGTCAAAGAGTACGAAGTTTCAGTTTTGCAGGTTGGATAAGTTCTTGAGATCTAATGTGCAACATGGTGACTATGATTAGCACTGTAGTGTATACTTGAAATTTGCTAAGGGAGTAGATCTTAAGTGTTCCTACCATAGACACAAAAAAGGTAACTATCTGAACTGAGGGATAAGTTAGATTGATTGTGGTAACCATTTCACAATGTTCATGTATGGCAAAATATCACATTGTGCAACGTAAATAAATATATACAACTTTAATTTGTTAATGACACCTCAATGAAGCTGAGAAAAAATTAAGTGACTATTGATATACGTGGATTAATATCTACCATATTTTAACTGTTTTCTACTTTTTGTCCCTGGGTTTTCTTTTAACTTTTTTGTTTGTTTGTTTTGTCTTCCACTCTTTTTCTGCCTTTTATGGCTTTACATCTTTTTTAAGTGGCTGTGTTTGCTCATGAGTTTATATAGATTACAACTATTCCAAGTCCCCTTTCAAATAACACTACACTGCTTGCTGTAGCTATCAGTGTCAGAGTGCCAGAGGTTACTGCTTTCTCTGGTGTCCTCGATTCGTTTCCCTTGTTGTAGGAAAGCCCTACTGATGTGGTGGTAAGGTGTGGGGGGCGGGAAGCATCCTCTAGGTGTATGATTAGATCTCAGTCTTTAAGTGAACCTGTGGATCTGAATCGTGGATTGCACAAATGATTCTCAAGATTCTCAGTTTCTCTTCCCTCCTTTACATGGGACAGGAAGGCAAGAGGAAGCTTGTGTTGGATATTTTCCTTGTGTCAGGTCAGTTAGGGTCTGGAAGTTTCTGTTCAGGACAGGCCTTGTTAAGAAGAGAATTGTCTGGGCATATTTCAGCATGACTATGTTTTCCCTCTCTCTGCTTTTATTAGCTGAGGATTTTTCTACAGTCTTTTCTGTAAGAACCTGGTAGGAATCCTGGAGTTAAAACCCACGAAAGTATGGGGTCCCCTATGACAGGGTATCCCTGCTATCTTTAATTCTCAGGCTTGTTCATACTTAGCTTCAAGCAACTCATCAATTACAGTTTATGGTTTCCTACTCTGGTAGTCCTCTTGCTTTTCATTAATAAAAAATTATATAATATCATAATGTCTTCCTCCTTTCTTATGACAGGATCTCAGTCTTTTTTGTCCTAAGATTTTGCCATATGCTATTCACAAAATTACAACATTAGAAAAGGAAGCCAATTCTGAAGGTTTAACAGGAGATAAGATTTGAAGAATCAAAGTGACCCATTCAGAAGCCTTTTATAATATACTTCATGAATTCCTTGGGTTTTCATTTAGGATTATTTTATATTGAATAGGAAGAGAATAAGATTCTATCTATGATGGAAGTCAGTGCCTCTGAAAGTGTGCCTGTTCCTAGCCCAGACTTTGATTAGCACTGATTTGTTTGTGATATCACAATATACTGAGTGTTATGACTTAGTCTTCTAGGTAAATCTGAGGGACATACTCAACACTATTATTCAGGACAACAATATATTCAGAAAGAAATGTTTATCTTTTCTACTTTATAACTGCAGAAGTGTTATTTTCTGTACCAGAATAATGATCAGTCAATTGGGAAAATTACAAAACAACTTTGATTTAAATGTTAAAGTGTTGTATTGTGCCAATGGATTGTAATTTCAGAGAGATAGGAGCAGATTGCAAAAAATATATTTGAAAATTTCTCCGTTAACAATCACAATCAATTTGGTAATGGAGTTTCCATAAATATACTCAACCTTTTCTCAATGAAAAGTGGATGTTGCTTGAGTTAAAAATTATTTTGTTCTCATTATAAAATTAGAAAAGTTGAAAGGGAAAATAAAAAATAAATTAATTAACTTTATCTCACAACCATAATATACCTGCATTAGCTTTCTATTAATATCATGAGAAATTATCATAAATTTAGTAGCTTAAATTTTTTAAAAAAGTATTATTTATTAGTTCTTTAGGTCAGAAATCTGGGTGGCTCTGGTTTGCTTTTCTGCTTAGAATCTTGTATGGCTGGAGTCAGGGTGTCTGATGTCCTGGGCCTTTTCAGAGTCTCTGAAGGAGAATCTGCTTTCCCTCCCCCCTACAATCTAAGAATTCTTTTGGATTCTTTTTTCTTCTTATTGTTCTGATTTTTTTTTCTTCCTTATGTTCCATATCATTGATTTGATTCTAGGCTTCATCCACTCTGCTGTTGTTTCTCTATAAATTGATCTTTATTTCAATTAGTGTATCCTTCATTTCTGACTGGATATTTTTATATGTTGATTTCCTTGAGCATCCTTATAACCAATGTTTTGAATTCTTCATCTGATAGATTGCTTATCTCTATTTTGTTTAGCTCTTTTTCTGGAATTTTGATCTGTCCCTTCATTTGAGCCACCTTTCTTTGTCTCCTCTTTTTGACAACCTCCCTATATTTGTTTCTATGTATTAAGTAGAGCTGCTTTGACTCCATGTCTTGGTAGTGTGGCCTAGTAGGTGGCCTATTGGGTCCAGTGGCACAGCCTCCCCTGTCTCTCAAGCTGGTTACTTGAGGTGCACCCTTCATGTCGGCTAAGTACGAAGTCCTCCTGTAGTTGAACCTCTTACAGATCTACTGTTGGCAGCAAAGGGGAGGGATTTACCAGGCCAGTCAGCCACAAGTATTGCTGTGACCATTTACCATCAACCTCTGCCCTCTGTGGAGGATCAACTGCACTGGGGCAGGGTGGTAGTGTTCCAACGTGGTCTATAGCTATACACTGGGTGCACTGGCCCTAGGGTTCCCCAGGGCCAAGGTCACCCCCCACCTGTATTTTGGCTGGGGCTGCCCTTCCTGAGCCATAAAGCAATCTGAGACGGCCGCTACATGTTGGGCTTAGAGATTCCCAGGTGAAGCCAGGCTGTGAATCTTGACTGGCTTCTGCTAGAGCTGGGCCTGGGGCTCACTGAGGCCGACTATTGTTTGTTTGATAGGATTTAGGAAGTTGTGCAGTGTGTTGCTACCCTTCAAGGCCAGGCAGGTTCATGGTATTCGTGCAGATGGAAAAATATTCACGGAGCCATTGGGATGTCTGGCATGCCCTTATTCATGGATGGGCAAGCCACACATGCTGCAAGCTGCGTGCCTACCTGCATGTCTCATGTCATGGCCTTTGCTCCCCAGCATGGCACCCATTATGGCACCTGTCCCCTTGCGTGTATCTCATCATGATCACCCCCAGCAGGGAGTCCCTACCTGTTTAAGTACTAGAGGGGAACAAAGCAGGAAAACTGCCAGAACATTACATAACATAACATAATTCTGCACATGTGAGCCCACTTCATGTGATGGAAACAGTTTATCAGACCCAGTCCCAAGGCTATGAGAACTCTAGTTATCAGGCCCCTCTGAGGCTATGGGAACACTGCTTCCCTTAGCTACCCAGACACCTGGGTGAGGAAGCCAGACTGCCTCCACTTGCCTTTTATGCAGCATGAGCCAAGACCAGCCACTCAGATGGAAAAGCAGCTTGAGTAGGCCCATAAATTGGTTGAGGCAGAGTCTCTGGGGATCTCCAAGGCAGGTCAAACAGCATTACCCAGGTTGATGGAGTCTCAGAAATGGCACCAGCTTGCTGACTCAGGGGGAGCGGGTAGAAAAGGGACAATGGCCTCTGCTCACCTTGATGCTAGACACTTCAGTTTCTCCCTGTAGAGTCTTTCAAGCTGCTACCCTGGTGCTGTAGCTCAGAGGGAGTATCAGTAGGTAAGTCTGTGTGTGGGTTCTTTAAGAGGAACTGCTTGGGGCTCTAGCAGTTTTTCTACTGACTAAATCCCCACTGGATTTTGCAGCCAGAAGTTGTAGGCACTTCTCCTCCTGGCACTGGAATCCTGAGCTGGGGGGCCTGGTATGGGCTTTGGACTCCTCACTTCCAAGATATCCCTCCAAAATTTTTATCCACCACACATGGGTGAGGGACCAGCCTGTTCCGTGTCTAACACCCCTCCTACCAGCCTGGATGGATGTGGTTTCTTTAATTCCATAGTTGTCAGACTTCCATTCCACTTGATTTCTGACAGTTCCGAGTGATGGTTGTTCTATATTTTAGTTGTAGTATTTATGTGGTTGTGCAAAGAGGCAAGCCATGTCTGCCCATGCCACTATCTTGTCCAGAAGTCCAGAATGATTAGGAATATTTATTGTCAAATTGCTAACAGATAGAATGTCCTACTTAAATTTCCATCAATCCTATACAACAAAGGCTTTTCTGTTATCCCATCCATGGAATAAATGATAAATATACTCTAATTATGGTACTAGATGATGGTTTTGATGATACAAGTGTGGGAAAAAGTAGGTTTACAGTTGGTGGTGGGTATGTGAAACAATTCATTTCCATATTATTATTTATTAAGTATTCTATTACTTATTTGTATTACAACTGTAAACCTACTTTTGCCGTACCCTGTATTTTAAGTCTATTTTAAATAGCCATGTGTCAATCAATTTTGTTTTCAGTGAGTTGTTATCTAGAATGAATTTGTCTTATTTTAATAATTTTAATTCTTTTTTTCTTTGTTTTTTAAATTAAAAATATAGTTCCAGACCATAGTCAAAAATATTATATACAGTAAAAATAAAACGGTATTAGACAAAGAGTAAATTTTCTTCTCATTTTGAACCCCAAAATAGAAACAATTGCTGTTAATGGGATACATTATAGCAATACACAGATATTTTTGAATTAGTAAAAATATATGTGGCATTAATTTACCATGTAGAATAATGCCATGGATTCTGGAAATTCTAAAATATTTCTGAAAATTTTCCTTCACACAGATATTTAAAATAAACATTTTTTCTTTTGAAAAATATTGATATTTAGTGAAATATACTGTTTCTAATTTTGAATTATTATTATTTCTCAAGTACCTTCAGAATTTGGTTCATATATATGCTCTAAGATTTTACACTGTCATATTTTCATAATATACATTTGAAATATGTACATGGTGCTGATAAGCTTACATTTCTCAGCAGAAAGTTTGACATTGAAAATATGTTTTAATGTTCTGAAATGTGTTTCTGATGCCAAAGGTACTGTTCGGCATCACTGAGTAATGCAGGAAATGCTTTGTGGACATGAAGCATGAAGCATTACTAATATCTCTTAGAATATAAAATGAGTTTGTTTTCTAAAGTCAATGTGATTCTAGGTTTTCAAAATTTCTTTATAGCTATTTAGAGCACAGTTTTAGTACAATAATTTGAAAAGTAAGATTTAACATCATGATATTGACATTACTATTGCTTAGTAGCTTAAAAGCAAAACAATTTTTGCATCCAATTAGAGATGAATTTTTTTCTTAATTGTACTTCCCAGTTAGTCTTTGAGAGGCTGCAATTCAGGATGTACCAATATTTTGTGAAATTTCAGAAGCATTGACATAGTTAATTGTTTTATGAAATGGAAATGCATTTATAAATACAAGTATTTCTATTTTATATGCATATAGTTCTTCCTATAATGCACATAATTTAAGTACTAATATTTATAAACTGAATAATTCAATTATTTAGTTATATTTGAATATTCAATCAATCATTTATAAAACAGAAGTGGCACCATTATATTATTTTAACAACAGACCACCTTGGGCCACTTTGTAGAACATGCATGTTTCATAGAAGCCACACTTGAAGACATTTATTCCAGTGCAGATGTGTAGAGCAGCATTTTCCAATGAGTTTGGCATGTTTGTACTCAATTTATTTTAATCTTGTTTCACAAATTGTGCACACAGTGTAATACAAAGTAAGTATAAATACAAAACTGCATGCCAAAAGCCAGAATTAATTTTTACAAATAGGAAAAATGTAAATAAATTTGTTTTTTTTAATTTAAATTGAATTTAATAAGCTTTTGCTAGCTCTAACCTTGTGGCTTAGAAAAATCATTAAAAAAATAATCAGTACTTACTGAGTTAATGCTTTATTGTGATTTTTTAACAGGTGAGGAAACTAAAATTAAGGAAAGATAAATAACTTGCATGAAGTTCAGAAATTTGTAAATGATAGAAGCAAAATTTTAATTCAGCTCATGTTCAGAGCATACAGTCTTAGCCATTTTTCTACCAGCTATATAGAACCATCCATTTGCTCCCCTTTTATTCTATTCCTTATAATCAGTGATTCTCAAAATTTAGTATGCATTTAAATCTCCTAGAAGGCTTGTATATATAATACAGATGTTAGACCCTGTTCCCAGATTTTCCAATTCAGTAATTATGGATAGGTTCTGATAACTTAAATTTCTACCAAGTTGCAAGTGATCTGAACACTGCTTTTCCAGGGACTACACTTTGAAAACCACTACTTTACAGTACCTTTAAAGTTTATTGATAAACAGGTGGTACCCATTGTTAGTGGTATATTATTATTCCATGCACCTGTTTTGGTTAAGCTAGATTTGGAAATCTGTGAGTCCAGATGTCCTTGATTTAAGGATATGTTGAATATTCTAGTACCTTCTTAAAGCTCTCTTTAATTATCTATCACATAAAAGTCCTAATTGATTAATGTATTATTCATTACTCTAGCTGGGCAGAGCCATTCAGTCAATCTAGACATAGTTTGTGAATTTAGAAATGTACCTTACAGAATTCACTGGTATATTGTCTAATTATAAAAAAATAAAGAAAAATGTCGAGTATGTAAGCAAGAATATATTAGAGTCTCCCACTACAGATCCAAGAACCCTACTTAAGAATGCATACTCAATTTAATTTTATTATATCTTTATATCTATGTCCTCATTGTTAATTATGTCCCTTCTTTATTACTTCACCTATAACCTATTCATAGTTTAGAAAGTTTTCAATATTGCTCTTTTATTTTATGCTTTTTAGGTAAAGGTATTCCTACGAATAAATACTTTCTTGTAGTGTTGTCTTATTCCCAAATTGTGCATTAAAAATAACCATGAGAGCCCTGGATGGTGTAGTTCAATGGATTGAGTGATGGCTTGTGAACCAAAGGGTTGACAGTTGGGTTCCCAGTCATGGCACATGCCTGGTCTGCGGGCCAGGTCCTCAGTTGGGGGTGTTTAAGAGGCAACCACACATTGATGTTTCTCTCTCTTTCTCCCTCCCTTCCCCTTTCTTTAAAAATCAATAAATAAAATCTTTAAAAAATTAAAAATAAATAACCATGCAACTTACTATAAATCTATTCTAGAAATATTTTTAAATTATTTTAGTAGGAAACACAATGCTATAGGACTTCAATAGATGCAGTTGGAAGTGGTGCTTTTGTGTCAGGCAGGCTCCTTGACTTCTGTGTCTGCTTCATAAATTTTAGGCATTAAAACTCATATTATTATCACAACTGAAGGAAGAGATAGTAAAAATCTGGGGGATGTGATCTAAATCTAGCCATGTGATCTTTTGAGATGGAGATGAGCAAGAGTATGGGAGGCAGATGATATGTACCATTCAATAGACAGGCAAACAAAAATAATTCCTTGATGCTGATTACCTGAGCTTTTCTGGCAACTAACTGTTCATGTGAGAAAAAAAAGGCTAGTGAGAACACCAAGAATGCGCTTTAAGTATAATTTTTAAATACTAGTGTACTTAGCCTTAATGGTTGTTGCTTTTAAACAGGCCATACATATGTTACACATACAAACCACACACACACACACACACACACATAGATACAAATTCAGATATAAATGCCCGTGCGTAAGCACCCAGCGAAAAATTTCTCCAAGGCGATGACCTTCAACGTGTTTTTAAAAATCCATTATAATGTCCCATAAAACATCATTGCCATAACAACTTGAAAACCATTGGTATTCAAAAGTAAAACAGCCTAGTTTTGCTATTCTGGCTATTGATTATTTTATTGTACTATCATTTTTATTTAATTAGATGATTTCATTTTTTTCATGCTGAAGGAGGTAAGACCTTGGATATAAACACTGAGAAACAGGTACCAACATTTCACTCATTTAGAAAGAAGCAGTTTTTCATGTTGTCTATTTGTGTGCAATATGTTTTTTCTACATTTTCCCAACGTACATTAAACCTATTTGCTCACAATATTGGCAAGTTGAATGCTGTTTATGGCCAGAAGTAATGGTGTGAGCCCATTTTTCTACCCTCTTAACCCCAGCCATACTCATAAAAGAGAAGGGAACTTATCTTAAATTGAATCTCTCACTGAATATCCTTATCTTTCACCTCCATGTGCCCAAATCATTCCATGTCCCAGCTCAAAACACTACTTCCTGCATAAAGCACTGATAAATCATTCTACCATTCTACAGGTTCTCTGTTTTCTCTTGCAGAATTTTATAGTCATTTTTTTTCATTAAAAACTATATTCATAAATAGTATCTTTATTTATTTATCTTTTACTCCTGACCTGAGGATAAGTTTATCAATGAGTCGGTGAGAGAGAGAGATACAAATAATTGAGAGAAACATTGATTGGTTGCCTCTGGTGCATTCCCCAACCAGGAATTGAACATGCAACCTAAGTATGTGCCCTGACTGGGAAACAAACCCACAACCTTTTGATGTATGGGACAAGACACCAACCAACTGAGTCATCTGGCACCTGGCCAGGGCAGATTGTACCTTTATTGAACTTTTTTTTCTATTTCCTGTAATCTTGTGGCTTCCCCTCTTTCCATCAATCCCTTTCAGGCAAAGGGAGGGAAGTACGCTGATTTTCACTTGAGTGAAAACATCTCAGGTCAAAACCCTTCCATAAGCATCATTTATAAGTTATTTTTATTCATCTCTACCAGAGTCTTATGAGGTATGAATTATCTTCACTTCGTATGTGAAAAAAAAAAGAAATCCTGAGGGGCTAAGTAAATTGTTTAGATTATAAAATTGAATGTAAGACATATTTCTGTGACTATGTGTAGGGAGATTAGAAATCCTGTTTTTTCTGAATATCTTGGGTGAGAGGGGTCCTCTACCAATGCAGGGGCTCTGCCTGTGCAAGCCTGAGGGAAGATGCTCTGCATGAACACACACATGTACACACAGGCACATACACGAACAGGTACCTATATGCACATGCATACACAAATGGGCACGTGTGCACATGTACACACATGCACACATGCATGCGTGCACACATATACACATGTCCACAGAGGTAGCTGGTTAAAATTCTTGAAGAAGGAGGAAACACAGAGGAGTCTGAAACCTGCTGGAGGTTAGCAAATTTGTGCCCTGTGTAGTAGACTCCTCTTGGTGCCCACTCTATGAAATATGTCCAGGAAGTCTAAAAATAAAACCACACAAATTGCTTAGATAAATGCGATTTATTATTTAAAGCAACGTCAAAAGGAGCTCCCTGTTCCGCTTGACATGGGCCATGACAAAGTGGTGGGGGTGTTACGTAAGGCACTGGCTGATGCCAAGGACATCATGGTTTCTCTCTCTGCACAATGGAAGTGGTTTCTCAGGTCTTCGATTGTGCTTGGGGTATTTGTGGAGGCAAGGAGCAAAGGATCATCAATATACATTAGGCAAATGTATCATATGTGTTATGAGGGAGCTTAATTCAGAGAATTTGCTGCTTCTAATAATGTAGTCAACTAGAATAAACTATTTTGGGGGGAAGAACACTGTTCTCAAAAATCAAGTGAGGACCTGTGTCCCAGCCGAGAAATTTATCTGTGATCTGTGTTTCTTGCCCATTGGAGCTCCTGGAGCTTTTGTAGGTACGTAGCTCTCCCGGTGTTTCAGACAGATTTCCTCCAAATTGTTCTATGTTCTCTAGCAGGCCATGACATTATTGTGATTAATTTGACCATAATTGAGTTTTATTACAAGACTGACATTTGTCTTTGACTTTGGCAGGAAGCTTGCCCCTTTGTCATCATTATCTCCAGCCAACCAGCTGGAGCTATGGTGTCAGACATTGCACAAAAGACAGTCTGCCTAACCAGACTAGACGTGCACACGTGTGTGTGCGTGCGTGTGTGTGTGTGTGTGTGTGTGATATCAGGGCTGAGGTGGACAGGAAAGGGGAGGAGGAAGCGGTCTTTATGCACAAAGTTTATCCAACGGTCCTCAGGAAGTAGACAAGCAATGACAGCCCCAAGTTTAATGAACAGTAGCACTAATTGCCAAACAAGTTCTGTTAATTGGTTTAGGAAGGAGTACATCTATATCATGTTGAACCTATTTTATACTGCCTGTCGTGAGATGGATGAATTAAACATTTAAAAATAAGTATGGTGATATTTCTTTAAGTATATCAATATATGCATTGCTCAGTTTGAATATGTGTTCTTGCCAAACATAGCAGAAAAATAAACAGAAGGAATGAATATGCCACCAACAATGGAAAAAAGTATACAAGTAAAGAACAAATATATTCAACTTCCAAACTTCAGGAAAATTGTGAATTAAGTGAAACCATATTTATATCATGAAATGTTAATTATTCATTGAGTTCACATTTTCAGAGAATTTTAATGGAATATATTTATGATCATAATAATGCAGGGTAGGGCAAAAATGGATTTATAGTTGTTTGTATGGAAAATAATACAATAATTAATAAATAATAAGATTAAACTCTGTGTTTTGTAATCTCACAACTGTAAACCTATATTTGCCCCACCCTGTATTGAGTGAAAAAAACGTGATACAATACCAGATTTGCACCTCTTAATAGTGTAACAATTTTCATGTACATGGTTGAAGTCTATCTGGAATAGTACATAATTTTATTTTATTTTATTTATTTATTTATTTATTTGGTTTCTACATTTCCTATACTATTCTTTTTTTTTAAATTATTTTATTGTTGTTCACTTACAGTTGTCTGCATTTCCCCCACCCCCAACCCCAGGCAAACCCACCTCCCTCCCTTGCTTCCACCCTACCCCTTTGTTTTGTCCATGTGTCCTTTATAGCAGTTCCCAAATACCCTTGTCCCAATTATCCCCTTCCTCCTCCCCTCTGGTTACTGCCAGAATGTTCTAAATTTCAATGTCTCTGGTTATAATTTGTTTCTCTGGCTGTATTTTGCTTGCTTACCTCACAAGCGTCTTGGCTGTGGCTGATCTGAGTTCCCCGGTAGCTGATCTGGCCTTGGTGCCTTCTCTCATGAGTCCTTATATAAAACCCCTTAACATTTCATATAGTAAGGGCTGCATGATGATGTACTCCTTGAACTTGACCTTATCTGAGAAGCACTTTACCTGATTTTCCATTCTAAATGACAGTTTTGCTGGATAGATTATTCTTGGCTGTAGGTCCTTGCTTTTCATGATTTGAAATATTTCTCTCCAGCCCCTTCTTGCTTGGAAGGTCTCCTTAGAGAAATCCGCTGACAGTCTTATGGGGATTCCTTTGTAGGTAACTGTCTCCTTTTCTCTTGCTGCTTGTAAGATTCTTTCCTTATTCTTGATCTTGGGTAATGTTATTATGATGTGCCTTGGTGTGTTCCTC